>CM023615.1:4420506-4700506 GCA_013358685.1 Antennarius maculatus
GGGAGCACATATCAATGTTATCAGCTCATCTCCCAGGGCCAGCTGCTAGCTGCTGTTGTTTTTAGCCTTATCACCTCGTGCCAATATGCCAATAAATTGCCCAGATTGTTAGCCGTTCCAAGACGGGTCAGTAGAATTTGACAGGAATGATGAAAATATCGCTGATGCTCTGCGGATTGCGATTAGCCGTTGTAATATGATGTGTGAATTCCTCCAAGCTCCCTCTATCCTCTCCTCTCCTCTCCCTCCCGTCCTCCCTTCTCTCCTCCCCCTGTCGCCCCCACCCCCCACCCCCCAGCTGCTGGTGGTGTCCATACCTCTATTCCTACTGAGAGGAGAACATTTTGATGCTTAATAGGAAGGAAAGATACGAACAGGCTGAATTGAAACCAGGCCCCTCAGAGTAATTTTTCTGTAAAATTGCCCCCCAAAGTTTCACGGCGTAAAAAAGGGAATCTGGATGATGTAGGGGAGCGTGCCTCCGCCTGTGTTTATGGGAACATATCGAAGCAGCCCTCTGAGGCCATGGGCGGACACCTAATGTCAAATGTGCTTATTAAACTGACTTAGTGTTCTCCCCATTTTCTGTTGTCGTCACCGTATGGACCATCTGAGAATTCATCTCGCTTCCTGTAGCTCTTTTACTCGACGTTGTCCAACAGCAGTCAGGCAGCGTTCTGTAGTGATTACACTACTCTTGCTGTAAGTTGGTACAAGAGCTCACCACTGTCTCTTACTGTCCAAGTCCACTCCACTCGTGTGATTGTGATCTTACATGTGTAAAACTAGTCCACAGACGAGTGCAGTAATTTTTGTTTTTTTTTGTTAAATTCTTTCTTTTTTTTTTTTTTTTTTGGTCCATTAATCCCTTGTGATTAAAGTCAGCACAGATGTTTTGGAAAATTTGAATTTTTAGACTAATTATTTTCATGCTAACGCCACACAGGAACATGCATTTTCATTTATTTACGCTTTCTGTTTAGGATGACCGCCTAAATTATAATATCACACCTATATGATCATTTGATGATTATAATAAACTCTTTAGTTTGCTTGACAAGTCTTTTTTTCCAGCTGAACAAGATTCCCCGCCACAGCTAAAAGTCTGGTTTTTATCGTAACAACCCCCTTTTTTTTTTTTTTTTTTCCATCTCCTCTCTACAGTTAATCTCTCCAACTCCTTAGCATAAGGCCACTTTATGTAGCGTTAGCATCCTGTTTATCATATCAGGTGACATTTCTATCTTTGAGAGGCATTTATCAGAAGCAGATTACAGTAGTAAGGGATAAGGGGAGTGTTTACTGAATTGACTGCCAACATCCTGGATCTGAATCTGTCTGAGTGTTTGCCTGCTATGTTTCCGTACATTGGTTGCATGTGGGGTACGTGAGAGGAGAGTGTGTGTCACAGCGGAAGGATCGGAGGGGAGATTTTATTTCCTCGTGTCCATACTTCTTGCAACTTAGCTCAGCTTTACTCTTGTATAAGGCGAGCCGTGCTGGGTAACTCAGTGTTTCACCCCCTGGCCCACAAACGCTGGCAACTCTAGCAGTCAGATGTTTTGGGGGTGTAAAATCAAAAAAAAAAAAAAATGTTTGCATGCCAGCCTCCCTGTACATTTAACGGTTTCTCTTTCATAGGGTGACAATCAGGCGGTGTCTCTCGTGTTTTGCGTGTTGATTTCTGTCAGAAGAAGAATGGTTGTTGAATGCCAACTTTCCCTCAAACATCTGTTCCCTGCCAATAACAGCTTGCGCCGTTGCCTCGTCTTAGCTGAAGGATCCCCCAATTGCCTCCTCACTTTTGACGCAAGACAACAATGCAGATGAATGTCATCATCTTGTAATGTTTTTTTTTTTTTTTTTTTTTTTTTTTTTTTCTATTGTGTCTAAAGTACAATACATCTTGAATGGAGAGTGTATTTATGGCACTGCTGATGCTGCTCGTGTCACAGGCTGTGCAGCTATAGGGAGAGGAATGTATAGCAGCTGCCATTTCCTTTGTTGACAGCAGTGATGTGTGATGTGTTGGATGGGCTGGGGTTGGCAGTCGGTGGACCGGCGGTGCTTAATCCTGCCCTCTCTGCCGCTGCAGCCTGGAGTGGCTGGACAGCAGTGTGAATTGTAGGCAGGGTTGCTGCAAAGGTGGAGGTCACTTCCTTGTGCAGCTTCCTTTTTATCTTCCTCTTTCCTGAATTCCAACTCCTATTATTCCAATAACTGCTGGTTCAAAATGCCGCCATTGTATTTTCATTCAGGAACTCTAGGCGTTAACGAAATAAAACAAAATTTGTAAAATCAAAAATCGACTGATTTTTTTTTTCTGCGGTGTGTTTTAATTTTAGTGGTGTGGTTCACTCCCTGACTGTCACATTGCTCTTTGTTTATTTAGATTTGATATCAATGATGCCCATTGAGCCTCCAGGTAACAATTGACTTTCAGCCTGCTTTAAGTTAATAGCCTTGTCTCTAGCTTGTAAGGATCAATATTGGTATTAATTAATCACCATTATCAAGAGCAGGATCTAGTTCCATTTGTTGTTACATCAGCAAAATATCAATAGAGAAAGTGGACTCCCTGATCGTCATGGCAACTTCATCTCTTAGGTCAAAGAGAGTTTATCTTATCTTGCTGCTGAGAGTGGCAAACTGCTTAGGAATCTAGTTTAGACTCAAAGATCATTGATTTCAGCCTTTTTTCGCCCCGAACTTGTTGTTTCTGCAGAGAGAGGGCAGAAAAAAAAAAAAAAAAAAAACCCAGAAAGCCAGCATTCTAATCACAACAGAGATGTAAGATTTAAATATTGATGTCCAAAGGCCATTACAGCAAAGAAGGCCTCTGGTCTCGCTGTTGTTCAAGTACGTCCTTTTAAGACCCAGACAAAGCTTTGATTATCAGAGGTGTCACCATGGAGTATGTCTGTATAGCTGACAGTGTGGGACTGCAGGCAGCATCAGCTTCCTGCTGCCACAGAATGTTAACAGATCACACTCCACATCCTGGTGTTTCAGCAGGCCTCTGACGCTCACTGTTTATGGCGCTCATTATATGAGTTGAACAAAGATGAAATGAACCGAAACCATTAGGTGAATAATTGATGATAAATAAATGATAATTGATGTATTAGCGATTTTGAACATAACTGTACTCGCTTCTTAGATGGGCACATTTTCAGTTTATTGGTCCTCTGTTAGAGAAAACAAAATATTTTTTTGATTTTGTACTTTCGGAAAGACAATTTGAAAATGTGACCTTGGATCTAGATAAATTACAATCGTTTTTTTTTTTTTTTTTTTACTCTTTGCTTGAATTGAAGAAACCAGCGGTGACCTTGTGATCAGGTAGATCATCGTACACTGTCTTATATATTTTTAGACACACACACACACACACACACACACACATACACACACGTGCGCGCACACATACACATATAGTAGTATGTTTTCACTTTTACCATTTGTAATGTAAATTATCATTTTAAAAAATTCAAACTCAAAAAATCTGCAAATCTAGGTACTCATGTATTATTTCTATCCATACATGCATAAATATAATTACATATATAATTTCATGTAATTCCAGCACTTGAATGAACTCATCTTTCCATTACTGCCCAGTGTTCTCGCTGTGCTCTTTGTTTAATTCATGTAGCATTGAACCCCGAACCTGTTGATGAAGGATTTGACCAGCACGCCTGTTTGCTTGTGTTTTTGAGTGGTTCGACTTGTTTCTTTTGGGATCTCGTGTCTGGCTGGAGCTATTTGGGTGGTGGGCAGGCCTGGACGCTTGGATGTACCTCATCATGCTGCAGAATGCTCCTCAGGGTTGGAGCAGAGAGCAGGGCCACAGCCTGCTTTTTTTTTTTTTTTTTTTCTTCCTCTTTTTGCCTCCGGGACACAATTGCCTCATTTAACATTCTCTATTTGGCCCCTGCCAAGAGGGGAAATAGCCAGGGTGAGTAAGGGAGGCTGCCACACATCATGAATTCTTCTTTCATTTAACTTGCACAGTCCCTTTTCACCTTGGTGATGCACATGGATCAGGAATGAAGATATTGCTCAATTAAGGGGATTTCTGAGGTTGCTCCTGAGGTATTGCAGGTATTTTTGTGCCACGGTGAGGTTTTGATGTATCATGGATATGGATATTGGGTTCATAACATTTGTGTGGTGCTTTGACATCTTCATAGTTCGGAAGAGAAACTGGTTTTGTGCAGCAACACAAAGCTGCGTCTGCCGCATTCAAGAAATATAGTCCGTCACTCTTTCATTGAAGGGATGTAAACAAGTTTTATGTCAGTATGAAGATTCTTTTTTGTGTGTTTCAGTTAAATTATATGGTGTTTATCGAAACGTTTTCATGGAATATGTCAAACGTATTACTCTGACTGATTCTTGGATGAGAGAAAGGAAAGGGAATGTTAGGAAATATGACTCACACTCCACAGCCGGCATCGTCACAATATGCTGTTAGTAATCTACAGTAAAATGTTTTGGCCGAATCTTAAGGTTGAATTCAACTACGTGAATTGTTTTCGTGGAAATATATGAAGTGGAACTTTTTAAAGATGTGCTAATAAAAGGGGATCATTTGATGAGAACCGTTTCCAAAGCAGGAGAGGAGCTGGCATACCGGAAAGCGATGCCCTAATAGCTGTTCAGCGTAAATCTCTGGCTTGACAGGACTTACTGAGGATGTATTGGTGGGTGGGGAGGGCAGCGTGATGCACAACTTTGCATTGGAATGAAATGCAGCGGGATCTATGGTTAAGGGATAGTTGGCAACAGAGGATTAAGTAACAAGCTTTTCAGTTCAATTTGTACATCAGCATTTTCCACCAGACGAACGGCACAAAAGACACGGCATCTTAAGGCTCGGCTGGAAAATCACTAATGACAAAGCTTTGTAAACAGATAAACAATTTATGTCAAATATGCTGAAAATATAAAACAAACTTCAAAACATGTTAATATGTTAGCGAGGCTGTGTTTTGATTTACACCATTGCAAAGCTGCTGGTAAAGCTGTTGACAGCACAGATTACACGTCACATGATCTGCCTACATGGATGCAGAAACAACTGGAATGTAGCCGCGCTCCTATTGGATCACCATGACCAGGATCGATTGTATTGACGGTAGATCATGTGCGAGCGAGTGTGTGTGTGTGTGTGTGTGTGTGTGTGTGTGTGTGTGTGTGTGTGTGTGTGTGTGTGTGTGTGTGTGATGTTGGACAGTGACAAAAAGAATGACGTGTTGCAAAGTTCTCGTCTCCTTCTTCTTATGATTTCAAACTGGGCTTTGTGAAGTGGCAGCGTAAACATTCAGAGAGAAATGTAGCCGCTATTATTTCAGACTCAGCCAATTTTCTTTCTATGTGTATTTCAGAGAATGCTTATCTAGCAATTACTAAAAACTGTTGACACTGAGCAAGTGCTATTGCCAACTAAAATGCCTTTTTGTCTTATAATATCAGATTGGATCTTTATCTTATGTTCACACAATCACGCATTCCTGGAAACCAAAGATAACTGGCTCAAGTTCCTTATTTCTAGCATGACCGAAGAATTAAGTTTCATTTGAAAACAAACTACAATCATCAAATTGTGCATTTGCAATTCATATATATATATATATATATGCTAGATAATTTTTTAATATATATATATATAATTTAAATTACGTGAAATTAAAAAAATATAAATATATATTTATATTTATATATATATATATATACTAGATAATTATATATATATATATATATATAAATTTTAGTCCTGTGAATCTGTGAGACGCACATTTGACCATAATCAAGTTCTTTAAAGCTTCAGAAACGGGATAACAACTGGGTCAGTTGATAAGCCTGAGCAAAACAGGAAAAAAAAGCCTCCTCTGATAGACGAGGAGAAAATCTGATTGATTGATGTCGACTGGCTTTGCCACCATCACAAGCCAGTTGACAGTTAGTTTGGGATCAGTTGATTTCACTCTTAAGATTGGGGTTGAGGGGAAGCTAGGCAAATATGAAGGACACAAAGGTCAATGGCTTCTCTCCTCCTCCCTGTATCTATCTCTCCCTCGCAATAGCTTGCTTTGACAAACTGTAATGTGTTGCTAAGCTTTGTGGCAGCAGGACACATGGTCATAGTTTGTACAGTAATATCCTATTGCAGTAATCTCACAAGAAATGATTGAAAGTGCTGGAGGAATCTGGTACGAGCAGGGACCCGTTGACATCATCAGCTGCCGTGGACTGGCAGATGTCTCCTGACTTGTTTGAACTGAATTTTCCCATGGGATTGAATAAGTTAAACAACAGCTCTGACTTGAAGTGAATCTGTTATTTAAGCAGGATCTGATAAGACGGCCCCATATTATGAGTTTGTCTAGCGAAGAGGCCAAAAATGGAATCTCCAGCTAGTGTCTCTTTGTGGTTTTGGAAAACATGGAACTGTGACAAAGGATGATTGGATGCATATTGTAAATAAACACCCAAGTCTTTCACAGTTGCCTCTGAGTCTCTCCATAAAGATGTTCCATACAGCTCCTCATCTGTTCTTGCTGCTTAGATGGTGTAACACTCAGATAAAGTGACAAGAGCTGTTCTGGGCTTGACCCCGTGCAGCATAATACCAGTTGGATTGGATCTAACCAAAACAAAGTCTTGGAAGATATTTCTGCTCCAAACATGCCGTAATATTGCCAGTCTTTGTCATTTTCTCCCTTTGGCTATTGTTATGAAGCTAAAATTTAATAAGACAGGCCTTGGGTGCCCATAGTGATGCCTGTGATATTGAATATAAGACCTTGGTTCCTCTGAGGGACCATCATAACACACATTTCCTTTAGCTTTTGTATGCAACTGCTTTTAAGATCACAGTCTGACATGTAATGAAGTGGCTGTGCAATGCAAGTCTAACTCTACTATTGTGTATCACTTGTTTTAATCAAGTTTTTTTTTTCTTGAAAGAAATATAGCCGCCATTCAGAGCCACTAACCAAACAATAAAAAGGATAATCCGAAGACAATTCCCATCCAAATGGAACCGGACATCATTTAGGGGGAATAGACAACAAGTCTTTGTTTGTTTGAAGTGGTTGATATGACAACCTCCTTGTCAAAGACTCAGGGCGAATAAAAGGGATTTGTAATTACCATAATTATCTCTTATATGTTTTCACCTAATGATGTCCATTAAATGCCTGGAGCTTCATTTAGAGGCTGCCTCAGCGTAGGTTGGCATAGACACATAATACAGCATGTTACATTACACAGAGCACAAGTAATGAACTTCTTTCATCGAAGATGTTTATCCTCCGCTGCTTCCAGAGGGAAAAGCCAATATACTTCAGCTTTTTGTTACAGTTGGATTAGAACAATTCTCATAGTTCCCACTTATCTTTCAAATTTTCTCTATATGTGATATCAACCCAATTGGCTTCATGTCTAAACAGGATGGCTCTCTAATCTAGACCGCTGTTCGTTTCATGTAAAACATCTCATTTTGTGGCTTAGGCTGGTGCCTGTCTTATCATTACATAATTCACTGCCCTCTCCCTGATTTTCTTTGTGGCAATTTATTTAAATTCCCCCATGTTTATATATTTCCTTTCTCTCTTTATTCGAAATGATTGCCTTTTTCACGAGTTTCAAAGACATCTTTGAGACTTTCGGTAACTTTGCCGATCTCGGCTCACGGAGGAGAGAATGGGAGGTGGAGCTATTTTTTTCGTCAGAGAGCAGGAAGAGGGAGTGTCGGTGCGTGTCCATCTGCGGCTCGGGGTCGAATCTGGAGGTTGAACTTCCCCCGATCAGGAGCAGAGACGCGGCCGTCCGGCAGTCCGTTCCTCGGCGTTAAGAGAGATGATGCTTGGGCACAAGTTCTGCCGTGGCACTGAGGCCTCGAACCTGCATGCGGCTCCACTCCTGTGGTTGCTTTGGTCTTTGTCCGCCAACCTATCAGCATATCAGCAGTGTCTCTGAAGCCCGGTTGTATAATGCACCATTTATGGCTTTGTGGAGGGAGATGGCGGTTGGGCGGCGGATCGCTCCAGGCCTTCCCCTCAGTGAGTGGATTAACGGCGGCCTGCTTTAGCGCACACTACCGTGGTGTGAAATCGGCCCCGCTTCAGCTCCGACGATGAACCCCCTTCACCCACCCACCACCCCCATCTCGTTCTCTTTTTCCTCTTTCTCTCTGTTTCCTCACCTCCATGCAAAGCCTCTCCCGGCCATCTGTGAAATGTGGAAACTCTGTGTCTAAGTTGAGTTCGGATCCCATCCCCTCCGTCAAGCTGAGGCCAGGAAGCAAATGGGCAGGCAGTCGGTGTTGGGGGGGGGGGTAGAAGGAGGAGGATGGTGGTGGCGGAGGTGTGTGTGTGTGTGGGGGGATCAGCTCACTGATGTCGTGCCGCGTGTGCAGGATCCCTGCCTGTTCTCCGCGGGCGAGTTGGAGGAGGGTCCAGGCCTGGGTGCCGGCCGAGAGATCTCCGGTTCCTGCTTGCAGGTCCAAATCCCCCCTCTGTGTGTGTCTGTGTGGAGGCGAGGCAGTGGCACAGCTCCCCTGAGCCCCTGCCCAGTCCTTTGAAGATAAGATGGTGATACAGAGTCCTTTCGGTACGTTC
Source organism: Antennarius maculatus (assembly GCA_013358685.1). Lineage (NCBI taxonomy): Eukaryota > Metazoa > Chordata > Actinopteri > Lophiiformes > Antennariidae > Antennarius > Antennarius maculatus. Next base: position 4,429,134 of record CM023615.1, read on the forward strand.
CTAACCGGTGGTCTTTGTGTGACACACATGCCTCTCTCCTTTGGAAGCCTGCAGCTAAAACACCTATGGTCTTTACCGCGGCGAATCGGCCCAATGGCTTCGGGTCAAATTAGATTATGAATGGCTCGCAAAATCCTAGATTGTATGTTTAGGATATTTGATTTTTTTTTTTTTTTTCTCACCATTTCATGGCGATAATTCTGCTGCGGTTGATATTTCTATTTGATTTCCTTCCACTGAGAAGAATCACTTCCATAAATTCTCCTCATACACTCACTGCTGACTTAATTTTTTCAATTTTCCATGGCAACGGGTTGTCATCCTAACCCTGCTGATTTCCCTGCTATCTCCGCTGTATTGCTCTTGATCACGACAGTTTTTTAAACATGTTTTTCCTCTGCATTTATAACTATACACTGTGAGACTCGCGGGCCAATTCTCCCACTTTTGGCTCTCCACAGCAGCTTTTTCACAAGGGCGACCATCATAATCAGGCTTTTAAATTGTGAACTCAATATTCCCTTTTTTGTCTGTCCCGTGGCTTTGGGGTTCAGATCTGTGCATAATGTCTCGTGATTGCACGGCATTATGGTGGTTTGGAAAGCCGAGACGAGGTCCAGCTACGCATCATCTTTCCATAGACAATGTGGATCTCTGTGTCTCTCTGAGCTCATCAGGGATGGGGCGTTGATTGCTTTTTGATACCCCTCCAACGTGGATGAGGTCCTGCATACATCAGCTAATTAGAAAGTACTTATACTGTGTGTGTTTTTGTGTGACAGACCCCACACTTCTCATCAGATCCTCAGCCCAAGTGCTCCAACCACACTCAGTGAAGGCTTTATCAAATTCCTGACAGGGTAGGGGGTGGGTGTGTGTGTGTGTGTGTGTGTGTGTGTGTGAGTGTGTGTGTGTGGGGTTTGATGTCAGGGAAAAATAAAACACAGAAAAGGAAGATAGAATATGCGACCACAGGAGTTGATTCAGTTGTTTTTGGTTAAAAAACACACAACCCTCCCCGTTTATCTACAAGAAATATAGGGAAAATGTAAAGATGGATGTCAAGTTTAAAGCATTGGAAAGACGAGTGTGTTTAAGAAGAAATGACCTTGCACCGCGTTCGGTAGGACCTCACATGGCGGCAGCGGTCTAGTTAACTTGGTCTCATTGTGGCTAATGGCGGCAGCTTTGCAGGAAGCTCAGAATGGATGACACAGCAGTGAGGAGGAATGTTGCAGCAGCTAATTAGGCAGCACAAATGACTGAGTGGTATCATCTCATGCACCTTGATGATATTGCGGTCGTGGAGCATCAATTTTGCTGTGAGGAAAGTTTTCTTGTTGCCTCACTGACTTCTTGCATTCAGCAACGCCATATTAGTCAGCAACACACACACACACACACACACACACACACACACGCATGCTGCTCACCAAACATCCCAGCCTGGTTACAATCTGTAGAAGGTGCTGGGGCGTCGCTATATATTTCATAAAGGCATCCTATTACACCCCCGTGGCTTGTGGAGAGCAGTACACCGTGGTTCAGTCCCCAGCAGTGGAGAATAAAGTGCAGGACGTGGCACTGGCACAGAAATCTAACTGCTGTTTCCTCAGGTAATCTTGACTTGGATCTTAATTCCAATAAAGTGTTTTTTTTTTTTTTTTTTTTTTTTTTTTTCACAGCATAAGCCAGATCCAAGCAAGAACACTCCACTCTGTATTTCTGCGGTCATACTTTATTGAATATCATTTCAGATAAGAGGTGTAATCCTTTGGGTGGAAGTGATGTATATTGACCAACTCAATGATAGCGGCACAGCGCATGGCTCACGTCTGAAAGCAGCAAATAACTATTTGTGTGAGCGATTCAATCAAATGTTGAATATTGAAAACTGCCCTTGTTGTTGTCAGTCTCCAAGTTGTCTGAAGTCTCTTTCTGAATATTTGAAATGTCACCGCTGGAGACCAGAAGGATACATTAGGATCACTGTTGTGTACACTAGCTGCAGTGAATGCTAAATAAAGAGGGCTGAGTATTTATCAGCCATTACAATGAATCCTCTAATAATATGGATATATACATATACATATACATATATATATATATATATATATATATATATATATATATATATATATATATATATATATATATATATATATATACTGTGTATAGGTCTCTTCGTCCTGATGTGAGATCCTGTAGATCGATCATCATCCTTCATAAAAAGTTTCAAATGTTAAAAGTCATTCACATTTCATGACGTAGTCAATGAATGAATGAATGAATGCATGCATGCACGTCAAAGATCAACTTCATCAGGACTGTGTGGATGTGGTTAGATCTGTTTTTCCTGCAAACTTCAAAAACACAGACAGAAGTCCATCGCTTGTAATAAGATGTCTCCTGAAATTATGTTTAAAATATAGGTCTAATTGATAGAAAACCACCTGTTTAGTGATACCAGCAAAAAATAACACCAGGTTATAGTGAAACTGTACTGTCTCAATCATGTTGGTGCGTTATAGCTCGGTATTGGATCAATAAATTACAAAGCATTGATACTTAGGCTGTAGAAGCGCATCAGATATCAAATTTTTCATTGATTTTTGTAAAGTCTAGCTGCCACATTCATGCATTATGCTAAAATGTACAATATTTCTGTTAATATGACGAAGCAGCAAGGAAACTATATATTGCATGTTCATTTTTCAAACTACTGTATATCAGTAAAAATCTGTACCCAATCACATTTATGCATATTCATAGACCTGATATTAAAACGTAAAGCATCTTTAAACTACTGTTAGTCGTTGGGTTTGTCCCCGTCACCTGTGGTGTATCAGTGAAGCCCTGCTGTCTGTTCCTCTCCCTCTAAACACGGTGTTGGGAGTTCAAGCAGTGATCCAGGTCACTCAGGTCAATACGACACTGTTACATTCTCACCTCTCAGAGCGACCGGGCTCCCTCCATCAGTGAAGAGCAGCCCTCTCTGCTCCCACATGCTTCATTTCATCAGGGTTTGTTTTATCTTGACTGACCAGGCCCATGACCCCTGAGCACTGATAGTCCAATAAGACTGCTGGGGAGCATCACCCGGGCATTGCGGGGACTGAAACAGAACTTAACTGGACTAAGTTTTCCTTGCCATTGGGTTTGTTCTTGCTTTGAATCACTGACCTGTGAGTGTGTTTGTTCTGCTGTTGGAGCAAAAGTTATGTGGAAGAAAAACTTCACTTCAAGTTGGCTGGAATGGCACATGAATGGTGACAGATTTTAGCACGAACCATGTATCATGAAGTAAATGCAAATTCATCTTTGAAGCATTTAAAAAAAACAACAAATTCATGCCGAAGCCGTGTCAAAAACGCACCTAATTCTGAAAAAAAACAAGAAAGAAAAGGCAGCCCGTTCAGAACTGTTCATTTTCTAGTTGCATGTTTACTTTTTTTGTTGCATAGAAGAAGAGAAATGGTTCCCTGTAAAGACAAACATGAAAGGAGCAGCAAGAGTTTCTCAGACCCGTTCTCTTGTGCCGTGTGTAACATGGCTTCTTTACTGCCCAGGTAGTCTCTGCCATCTGACTTCTGTTTGAAGACACCACAAGTCAACAATATTTGCTTTTCAGCAATCCTCACCTACTGTGTGTCTGTGTTGCATTTGAAAGTACGGCCAGCGTGGAGTCTATCAGTTCATCCCTTTGGAAGAAATGGCTCAAATTGGCTGTTTAGTTCATAGGTGGATTCACAACAAGGTCCTCACAAGTGAGGGGATGGGGGTATATTGTTGTCGTGGGGTGAACGTGATGGACAGCTTCGGGCAGGGGAGGAGACCAAAGTATGGGCGAAGAATGGTCGGCCAAAAAAAGAGAGGAAAAAAGGGAAATCATCTGACGGGGAGAAAAGACACCGGCCAGACGTGTCTCATAATTCCTATAGGAAATTTATGGTGAAAGTATATTTTATTGTTTCGTAACACAGAGTAGCTGTGAATGAGCTCTGATTGTAATTTTCTAATCAAGAAGCGTTCAATACTTAAAGCAACATTTCTGTCAGTACTCAGAAGATTCAGATGCATCCTTCTGAAGGTCTACCTGCTTCTGTCTCTTCACGGAGCTCCTCCCTCCGTCTTTGTCCTGTAATGTACAACATATACAATAGTCCTGCGAGAAGATGAAGACCTGCAGCCGCCCATTCTCGTTTCACTGCACTCTGTGTTTTCCTAGCTCACCGATGTGGCTTTGAGTGTTGTTTCATTGCTAACCAGTAAGTGTGTATGAAAGCTGCTTCTTTTCTCCGGTGGAGGAGCGTGTGGGTGGGTTAGAGGGGAGGCTGGGAGCTGCTGAGACCCCGGTGTTATCAGCACCAGATGCAGGTTGACTTCAGACTTTCAATGGAAGGTAAAGAGAGAGAGGGGGGAAATTAATGAGAGCCATAAAGCCAGCAGGATAAATAATTAGCCAACTGCTCCTAAGATCCCTCCCTTCATTTGCAGCTACAAATAAATTCTCCTTGAAAAGTTTGCTTGTCAAAACTGCAGCCTGATGCTGTTGCCTCCTTTTTTCTTTATTTCGTGCATGTGTGCATTTTTAAGATTCATTTGTTGGTGTTTTGCAGCGCTGTCCCTCCTTCATTTGTCATGTATAACCAAAGTGACAGGTTCCTCCGTCCTGCCACCGATAATTGGCCGGACCAGCGCTTCCTCCACATGTGTGCAGCGCAGACAGACTGAATAAAGGACAATTCAGCTGTCATAATGTTCTTCATAAATCATCCGGATGAGAGTTTGTCATATTTGTGTCCACATTTTTGTTTAGAATAATGAGAAGGACATAATGTTGCTTGTTTACCCGTTTCTGATGTTCCCCTGCTGAGCATCAGGAAAGAGTGTGGGATGTAAAACACATTGCTTCGTACAGACGGAGCCTCAAACAACATTTATGTCTGACAAGCGATGCCATTTCATTGAACTGATTGCTGCTTTTGCCCTCGCCTGGATCAAAGCTCATTTTTTGCAGCGTTAGAGGACACTTTGTGCCAGTGTGCTGATCTGGAGTGTTTACATGTAATTCACTCCTTGAGGATTTTTGTATTATTGTTGTTACACTGTATGGAGCACAGCCAATTCCATTGTTCTAATACTCCACCCGTAGATTTGAAAAAAAAAAAAAAAAGCTGAGCAATCACCCAAAGACTTACATTATCCTCCAGTCTTTGATCGCTATTCATGTTTCTGCGCAAAGTAATCTTCCCCTCTAATCTCATTCACAGATATAAATAAACAAGTAATGCTCTGAACGAGAGAGAGCACACGAGTGAGCATCCAGAGGATTATGGTAATTTGTGCATAAACGGAGGTGTTTTAAAAATGTGACTTTTGATTAAGAAGTTATTTCTTATTTAAAAAAAAAAACAAAAAAAACAAAACATTTTCACTTCATGAACCCAGAGAACCTAATCAGTAAATTGCATTTCATTCAAATATTCTGCACGAGTAAACAATGAAGTAATAATACAAATACTGTATTAAGCTGTTGTTCATTATTACCGTTAAATTCCCTTGGGAATTATTTACATGATACTTTCTGGTTTTGCTATTTGCTTGCTTTTGATTAACAACTGAACTAAAAGCTCGAAATTCTAAATAGCATCCAAATCAACACGGCCACGCTGTCGATTGATTTTTAGGACAGACGTCTTTTTTTTTTTTTTTTTTTCTCATCTCTTCCAACTTGACATTTGCAAAGTCAGAAATCAATTATGTCTCCTTCCCAAATGAAAGGTGGGAAAAAAAAAAAAAACTAGTATATGACTTTAAAGTCAGCCTAGCGCGCCTTTGACATGGTACATTACAAAGGGAAAAGAAAATCACACTGCATACCTGATCCATAAAAAAAAAAAAAAAAAAAAGCCTTTGAAATGGATTGCTGGGTGGGATCCAGTCTGGCACAAGTCATGGCATTGATGGCACAGCCCCTGGGCATGAGGATACTTGGCCTGGACAAGACGGTTGCTGGGCCTGTATCAGTGGGCACTGGCCCATCCTCTGGGAGCTCCTAAGCCATGCCGTCTGAAGAAGAACTGATGGGGTTGGCAGCACATATGGGCATGCTACGGGTTTTATTTCAGTCAAAAACAGACACCAAGTTATTGCCTTCAGTCACCAGCACAGCAGCATCAGCGAGGTTGACCGAGATGCCTGAGCTTTTACAGGAAGAAAACAACAACAAAAAAAAAAAAAAAAAAAAAAAAAACAACCTTCCTGCAAATGAACTTGAAAACAAAAAAAGTTTTGCTTCCCTCCATCTGCATTGTGTCTTTTAGTTTTACTCCCAGGTGCTCAAATCTAGTCACAGACTGCCATTGCCATCTCCCGTTTTTGTGACAGGTTTTTTTTCCAGCTTAATTGGAAATTTTGCGTTAGCGCAAAAAACATCAGCCAATCATAAATGACATTGATATGATAAGCATGGATTTAGCTATACCTCCGCCCGTTCAAGGCGAGACAGTGGGGGGTTTGACAGCTGCAACAGTTTTCAGTAATAGTTAGTTGATAGCCATCCACGGGGTAATGAAACTTCCACCTTTGATGAGAAGTTGAAAAGACTGTTTCACTGTTGGCTTTGGCAGAGCATTAGACGTGGCTGCGGGCAAGGCAGACGGGGCAGGCGAGGGATCGAGCTGTTTTTAATAGGGCTCATCCAAAGGTGACGAGAGCACCGCTTGCACTGAACTGGAGGTGTGAGCTGGGGCTGCCAGTACATATCTTTTGTCTTTCATTATCTTTATTTCCTTATTATTTTAAATGGCCGGTATGTGTGTGTGTGTGTGTGTGTGTGTGTGTGTGTGTGTGTGTTTTTTTTTTTTTCTTCACTAGAAGCTTTTTTGATATCCATTTAGATTGGAGCTTCATTAAAAAACCTCAGACAATGGAGTGACTTCTAATTAAGAAGCGCCGCATCTGGCCCCTGGCACCCTATCCCGTTGTTCCATCTATTTTGCTGGGGAGAATTCATTTGTTTCTTAATTAAGAAAAACACCAATAGCGTGAAAAATCTGCTTATGGTACCTGAATCCTAATTAGTTAAATAGTGAAGGGGAAGGGGAAAACACATTCCAGTAGCCCTAGAAATGAACTCAGAGCTGATAAAAATGAACTAACTAGCCTTGCATAAATCGAAGCTGGGGGAGAAAGTGTACCATCATTATGGCTAAGACAATATGCAAACTATCTTCAAAGAAATCAAATTGCTGGAATGTTTTCATTTGCATGTATTAACCATTAACATAATGAGGAGAAGTGACATTGGACCCGGATTGTGTGTCTGTTCGGATTGATAACTCTGCTGCATCTGCAAATAGTCTCCTCTGCAAAATTATGCTAGCAGTCAAATCAGTGTTGAACTGTGGAGAGAGAGAGAGAGGGAGAGTGATGGAGGGGGGGGGGCGACAGAGAGGCAGAGACAGTGGAGGCTTTTGCTTTTTTTTTTTTTTTTTTTTTTCTCCATTTTATCAGGGAGCTCTGTGCAAACCTGCTGCAGTGTTGAATCAGAGCCATCACCCTCTGACAACTATCCTTAAAACAGGAAGGGGGGGCCGCGAGTCGTCGTTTCTGAGGCTCTGCAGAAAGCTGCTGCGAGGGGACGTTTGTGTTTGGGGGTGCAAAGGGGGATGCAGGGTATGCAACCACGTGGCTACTGCCTGAAGATGGACCTCAAGTGGGCACACTTCACACACACCTCAAAACCCCCTCCCCCCTTCACATCGTACATATCGAACACCTGCACACACGCCTGCATACAGACTCATGCATACATGTGTCACCCAATCCCTTTTCTAAAATACACACACACACACACAGACACACACACACACACACACACACACACACACACACACACACACACACACACACACACACACACACACACACACACAGAGTGCTTCCAGGATACCAAACGCCTCACTTATCTGTTCTGTAAAGACTCACCATGGCCCTACGTTGGCGAGTTGGCGGGCAACCTGCCAAATCCGCTGTGTGTTCGTTCTCCTACTGCAGGCGTCAAACAAAACACTGAACTGTTTTCAATATTCAAAATAATTTTTCTAACATGCTACTTCCCAGGATCAGCCTCTTAGGTCAAATTATTCAATTAAGTGTCTGTTTATTACTGATACCAAAAGCTGGGTGGCGGGTCGACTTATCACCTTTTTTGCAGATTGGTGTTCTCGCAGAATACCACCATAAAGATTGCCTTGGCTGTAATTAAAATGGCACAGAGACAAATTTGGTGCAGGGCTACGACACGGTGAAATGAAGGAGGTAGGGGGAAATTGCAGGGGCAACATTCTGTCATCCAATGAAAAAAAAATTTTTTTTTAAAAGTTGAGGCTGTAAAGGAGCAAAATTATTTTCAGGGAGCTACTGTACACGACAAAGGAGCAAGTACAAAGAAAGGAAAAGGTAACCTTGAGGTGCGGCGATGGTTGTCGTGATGGCGTTCATGTGCACGTCGGTAAACAAGGGCTGCTCTTTGTGGCTTTGGACTGGAGCAAGTAAACAGGAGTCGGTGTTTTAGCGCGTGTGGCAGAAACGATGTCGACGTCCCGAACGCCAGCCGGGCTTCCATCCATCCATCCATCCATCCATCCAACGGCCCGTGTGTTTGATGAGCTATTGGCAGGCAGTGGGGGACACGTGTTCCCGTGCCTCGTGGCAAACATACCTTTCACCGTCTTTTGACACCACAAGCCTGTGTGACTTCTCGAGGGAAAAAAATATGAAAGAAATCAAAGCGCCAATAAGCTGGGGGGGTGTTAAGCCAGCGAAGAAAAAAAAAAAAAAAAAAGAAAAAAAAAGAAAAGAAAGACCTGAGCGACTTTGGATTTTGACAGAATCTTCATGCGCTTCTCTTGACAAAAAAATTTGCATTGTTATCACAGATAACATGGTGATGTTTTTACTTGGTTGTACATTTTTTTTGTGAAATATGTAAAATGTAAACCGAGCCTCTAACGATTCCCTTAATGACGCGGATCTTGCTTTTTTTTCCCCCCCTCCGAATCGCGTCTTAGCAGGCTTTTCTCAGTGCAGGGATGTCTGATATCTGAATATTAAAAGCGAGTTTCAAGCTCATCTGCAAATGTGATTTGCACATATCACACTTCTGCAGTCGTCAAGCTGCTTCATCGCCAAGCTTCTGAGCGAAGAAGGCCGGGGTGGGTTGGGGGGGGGCGGGGTGGGGGGGGGAGAAAAAAAAAAAAGAAAAGGAAAAAGATGCACATATGGGTTGCTATTGATGTATTCCATTTCTGACCTAATTTAAATCCCAGCCAACAAGCTCATATACATACTGTACATTTGCTAAATTACAGAGTGTAAACCTTGCCTGCTCAAAGAGACAGGTGTAAACATCAATGTTGTCATAATGCACCACTAGTAAATATGATAATCGCTTCCATGCTGCAATAGAGCACAAAATAATTTGGACATCATTTTGATGCCTGGGGGGCTCAGGGGAATGCCCCGCAGAACGAAGGTGGCCCATTGACATGCTATACACGCCAAGATATAATTATGGCTGCCTGTCTTTGTTCCTCCCAAAGCTTCCTCTCTCAGTGCACTATTAATTTGCTTGTGATATTTTTTTGGTATTCTTTTCGATTGACTTATTCTCAGCGGATTTTTCACTATTTCATGGGTGTAAATGAAGATGCAAAAGAAGCTGCTGTCAAGTTTTTCCCAAGCTGCTAGTGTCTCAGTACAGGAGCAGAGTTGATATTAGTGGTAATAAGTCATTTGGAGAAGCCTGATTTTAAAAATTTATGTGACACATCATGAGTCCTATTCCTTCCGATTTTTTTTTTTTTTTTTTTTTGGTGTCATCGCCCAGCTATCTGTGTGGGACGTAGCTGATAATAAGTGGGCAATACCAGAATATCTTAAGGGGTATATGCAATGTGTCGAGCTGCCGTTTGTTGTCATGATAATCCCCCTCATTTGTAATGTCGGGATCAGCAGGTTACGGCTCTCCACTTGCCTGCCGTGTCAAGACTTGGGACTGGTGAAGGTGGATTGTCATCTCTGAAGCAATATTTTGACAGCGCCTTCGCTTTACTCGCATGCTGCGGCTCAAAGGTCAGAGCCGTGCCACTTCCATTTACTGTGTGTGAACACTCAATCCCCGAGGAGCGCAGCTCTCTGCGTCTCCCCCTTTCAGTCCCCCTCTCTTCCCCTAGTGTTTCTCCCTGCCTCTCACTTGTTTTGGGAGATAGATGTCAAGCCTGGTCCCACCCAGAGCTTTATATCACGAATAAATCTCCCCAACTGTACAATTACAACTTGTACATTTTTAGTCTTTCATAGTGGAAATGGAAAACACACCTGTGTTCAGTCCCCACCCACCTTCCTTCATCAGTACAATTAGCCCGATCGCAAAGACATCCACCTCTCCTTCAGTCGCTGCCCTCCTTCGTATCACACACACACACACACACACACACACACACACACACACACACACACACACACACACACACACTGTTGGGGATATTTTAAAAAACACAGTCTGGTGTGATTGTTACAACCACACAATGTCTCAATGGTGTAGCTGTCATCCATTTTCTGTGTGCTTTAGTGCCACCCCTCACACAACGTGGCAGGTTATGTCAACCAAATAAGGCACTTGTCAGTAATACAAAAAGACATTGTTGCTGCTCCATTGTTACCTGCTCTGCCAGCTATCATATAGAAAGTGAAGGAGTGACGGTGTTTTGGAGCGCCATGAAGCTCCAAGAGCCCCCAGGGGTATTATGGGTGTAAATCTCCCTCACACAGTTCTGCTCCGGGCCAAGGGAGGGGGGGAGCATCATCATTAGCCGGTGCAGATGGAGGGGCTTCAGTGCTGTCCCCCCCCCCCTCCCCCCCTCTGTCACACCGTACTGCTGGAATCTGGTTTGATACAATGTGAGTTGGATGGGAGCAACAAGCCCAGCTCACACAATGAATGATGAAACCCGCATGAAATCAGATGAAAGCTACAGTGCACACACACACACACACACACACACACACACACACACACACACACACACACACACACACAGACACACACACGGAGGCAGTCTGATTCATCATTTATTGAAGTGATGATAGTGGAGGTTTGCTTAAGGAGTCAGTCTGAGTTCTTTTGTTTGGTGGTGGTGGGGGGAGCGTCACTTCAGTGAGGTTCGCACATATAATAGAGGCTGGGAGTAGAAGTAGAGCTGGAATAATTAGATGATTAACAGATTAGATTAGACAGAAAATAACCATAACAGATTTGATCACTGGTTAATCTGAAGGAATGTCCCGTCCTCCTGCTTCTTCAGTGTAAGTTACGGGACGTAACTTTTGATGAAAAAATGTTTTAGGAAATCACATTTTTCTGATGTCACTGCTTTTTTTTTTTTTTGATATTCAACAAAAATAACAGAACATTATTTTATTACAATGCAGAATACTGATTATAATTATTGCAGCTCTATGATATATATTTAATTGGCTGACAGATGATTTGATTTATTACTGTGTATATGTGTAATATATTTTTTAAATGATTATTAGCAAGTTTTTAATCACTTTTTTCATAACATACACCCTAGTAAAAATAATCTTATTATATTTAGTTTGTGAAACTTTACAAATTTGTGAATGTACAAAACGAAAAAATTATTACAATCCAGATCTTTGAGAGATTTTTGCACGTCATTGAAACCCATGACTAACATCAAATACATCATTAAAAAGACAATAAGAGGCTGATAAAACAGTTTAAGCCTGATTTCAAGCAGCTAATCAGTGCAATCATTTAGCAATGTGGAGTATTTATCTCCTGCAGCCACTTGCTCCCCATTGATGCAGCAATATTTCAGTGTGCTAGAGGCCTGCTATCCAGGGAACAGGAGCGTGTGTGTGTGTGTGTGTGTGTGCATGAGTGTGTGTGTGTGTGTTTGTGTGCGTGTGCACGCGCGTGCGTGTTTGCTGTCTGAAGCACTGGCAGAATCCTAATCTTCCAGCAAGAAGCTTCACATGGCCAGATCAAGAATTAGGAGGGAGGAAGAGGGATGGGGGGGGGGGTAGCCCATCTCAGTCTGTGTTTTAAAGGACAGTGCTTTGAATGTCATTTGACAATTTTCTTTTAATTAGAACTAATTTACAGAAAGATGCCCACCAGCTAATCTTTACAGGATAATTAACTTCTATTTTCTTTACTTTTAATTAAAAAGTGGAAAAGATTTAGCCGATCCATAAAGAATTGTTCTTTTGAAATGTTCATCAGACTTCACACTTCTTTTGGCATTGCTAATATTTAGATCCTATCTGCTAGTCGCAGTCCCCGCTGACTTATTGCAATGATTCCCCCCCCCCTTATCCGAGGTATTAAGCAGTGGAACTATCAATAGTAGAAAAAGGAACCAAAGGAAAATTAGAATTGAATTAATGAAGAATTTCTTGCTAAGGGAAACCCCCCCCCCCATCTTTCATAATGGTGGAATGAAATTGACATCTTAGATATATCCATTTCATAAAAAAAAAAATTTGATGGGAATATATTGTTTTATCTACATTATTTGATGCAGTAATCATTTTTCTTTTTCTGAAGGCTCCCTCATTTAATTCTTTGAAATGACGGCTGACTAAAAGCTAATTGTTGCAGAGGCAGTTTTATCATTCACAAAATTGCTATTTCAGCCACCGCAGAGTCGCTGTGTGGCGGCTGAACATTATGAATGCTATGCTTTTCGGGTTAAAAAAGCAGCATCTTATTAATATTAGGACACAATGAAGTGCCAGATAGATGACTAAAAAAAACCTCAGCCTCATCAGAGGTGCAGGAAAAAAGTATTTTCTTGCCAGTGCTAGCACATTCCAACAGACTTTACTTAGTGGAGATAAAGTGAGCCAATATGAGGTGAGCGCGCTGTAGACAGAGCTTCCACTCTTCTGCAGATGAGCCAATGGCTGAAGATGGATGCCCCCACTTAACCATGATAGCTCCCTGGAGGAGCCTCAGTCAATGGCTTCATTAAAAGTGAACGTTCTAGTGAAAAGCTCGCTTATAAACCAGTAATTAAGACCACACATATTTTTACCTGCTTTGTTTGAGCTGTCACATCCGGCGTGTGCGAGGAACATGGTCAACTTTTATTTTCTTATAACCAACAGAAGGAAAAATAATAAATCATTCAGCGAGTTTCAAACAAGACCCAGGGATGTAAAAATAGATCCTGTTAGCCCATCTTAAGAGCATTTGAATCTGTTTGTCACTTCCCTGCGAAACAAATGTTAGAAGCTACCCTGCTAGAGAGATCATCAGAGAAACCCATAATAGTTGGAGAACAGGCTTTTTGACTTTCTGGACCAAGCGTAGTACCAGTGTCCACTTGGACGAGTGTGTTCTCGGTAAAACTCCAGAGGGACGAGGAGAGGCGGCAGAGTGAAGCAGGACCCAGCTAACTCCACAGAGAAACTGGCTGGCATCTGCTGAAGCCCTCGGGCACGCTCAGAGGTGCCTCCAGCATTTTAATGGCATAGTCAAATGCCAGCATGTTTTCATGCCAGTCCAATTCAAATTCATTGGATAAAGAAGTAAGAGCGTGTTATTCCCCTTCAACAGTCCAGACAGAAACGCTGGGCACAACAACACAGGACTTAGCAACTCTGCAAACATGCCGGGATCCAACGTTATGTCTGATTGGAATAAGATACCCGACTAGAAAAACAGTATTTGAGAAACGTGAAGAAAAATAATAAATCTCCCATCGTGGAGGAATAACATAACATTGAGCTGCCCCATTACGACAAGCTGTGAAACGGAAGTGGGAGGAGGCGACGCTTCCTGCCAGCTGATGGGCGTGTCCCCGGTCTGGATCGCTCCAATCGTAATTGTGCAGTAATATAAACTTAGCTGGTCAATCTTAGTGCATGACGTAATATATTTAGATGCCTTGTCATCTGTGGTGCTTGCAGGCTGACAAGGAGACTGTTTACGTTCACATCTACGAGGATGTGAATACCCCCTCCCACCACCACCACCACCACTCCCCCCATCTCTGATGAGCCCACCCTTCCCCTCCTTTTCACCACAATTTCCAGATGAGCTTTGCTGCTGAGTTCTCGAGCAGTTTGTTGACTGTTGGTTGTAAGTGCCCAAATTTAGGAAGGCAGCCATTTCTAATCATGAGAATTACATTGCTTAGCAACTGGAAAATCAAGTTAAACAATACCGTTGCTTATTCTTGGTCACAGACTGCAGCTCTGAGAATAAATCAGTCTGTACTGAAGCTTTTCCACACATACTTGCACACACTTACACACACACACACACACACACACACACACACACACACACAAACACAAGAAGCCATCCACAGACAATAAACAAACTGGTAATTTACTTTTGACTTCTGTTACAGCATTAGCTTCACATTTAGTTTGATCACAGGGAGGAACTTTCTTTCTTTTTTTTTTTTTTTTTTTTTGCAACATTTACGCAGATTTAAAAAAAAAAAAAAAAAAAGAAAAAGAAACGAATTGATTGAATGAATAATTCCATTGAGGCTTCCGGTTAGCATATTAAGCTATTAAGAGTTTTCGTAAATGCTATCTATTTCATTATAGTGATCAAGGATTAAATTAGAGGCTTGAGCCCTGTAACATATACACTCCGTCTCCTCCAAGGCGGAGGGAGCCCTCTGCTTCCCAGAGGTCATTAGAGCTGAGGAGAAAGCACGGCCCCCAGTCTCTCATTGCCTCTCTCCACTTTCTCTTCCCGTCTCTTTCTCCTCTCTCTCTCTCAAGTTTTCCTGCAAGGCGAGACCAAACTGTTTCTGCCGGAGAGCCAGTGTTTATTCAGTTTCTTTCCTCCAGCTGTAGAGGTAAACACAAGTGTGTGTATACAAGCCTACCTGGCTCACAGTTTTACGGCTTCTTGCGATGTCTGTATTTCCTCCCACGCAGAAGTTTGAAGAGTTCTTGGGAGGTTGCGTGTGTGTGTGTGTGTGTGTGTTCACCACCTGAAAGTGAGGAAGGCCCAGTATCAGCGTTGGCACAAAGGGCCAGTCACTGGGAGACAGAGCTGGCAGGGGTTGAGCTGCATGGCCCTGTTGGATTTTAGGGCTGCATTATGCATTCATGTTTAGTCTCAGGTGCTACGTTTTATCCCCAGGCCAGCTTGGACACGTTTTCAGTGGACCTTTTTGGATGAAAAACTGTATAGGTGGGAGCAAAAAATGATTTTCATGCTTATAGAGATCTGCCGCTTTGTTCTGTCAGATTCAATTACCTCACCTCTAATTAGAGAGCTATAGAGGAGGCTGGGTTTGTGATCCACACATCACACTGTGGAGTCTGCTGATAATGTGAGGTATCGCTATCACAGCCCGGCCACAAGCTCCCCACATTGCGGACTGTTGAAAGAGCATGCCATGAAATCAGGATTCAGTCGTTCAGTTTTGCACATATACACACACACACACACACACACACACACACACACACACACACACACACACACACACACACACACATTTGTTTAGCGCTCTTTCTTTTAGTGTGAGTTTTTTTGAGGCACATTGGTGTGTTTTTTTTTTTTAATTTTATTATATTTTCACTTTCATTCCGCTGAGGTTTTCCAGAAAGATATTTTTATCCCACCACCTCAGTCCATACTCCTCTCCTCCTTACTCACCTTCCTCTGTGACTCATTAATCCTCCGTCCATCATATGGTTGCAGAGTATCACCCCATTTTATAGACTCAGTGGGGGCATTACCATATCCCTCTCCTGAGCTGCACTCCGCATGGCCGATCCCTATCAGACAGAGGCCATACCATGAACAAAAGAGCCACTGTGATCAAGCCTGCATTCAGCCACCAATGTCTCTATTAGCATTGGCTGCTCCTGCTGCATGACTGTTTGAACAGGGCTGAGATTTCTCTCTCTAGTCGGTAGAGTAAGAGTCTGCTGAGTACGGATGACACAGTTCAGGGTGGAGGTATGGATGGCAGGGTTGTGAAGGGACAGGGATACCTGGACCCTGTCTTCCGCTGTGAGGAACCTCTGACAGGGTGCAGTTTCCCTGAAACATCCTCTTAAATTTGACCCGATCGGAGTCCTTGCATTCGGATGATCGGAGCAATCGAAACAATCCCTTGGAATTGACACCTGAATGTCTGAACAGAGCAGTTGTTAGATTTATATTTGAAGAACAATTATTATCGGTCTATAAGTAAGAAAGATTTGTGGCTTGCCTTTTTTCACGAAGCACTTATTGATTCCTGGTTTGGTGTCCTTTGAAGGAAAGGATATCAATTTGGAGAAATAAATCAAAGAATGGGGTCTTGCGATAAACTGGCGACTTATCCAGTGTGTTGCCCATCTCCCACCTACGGTGAGCTGGAATAGGCTCCAGCGTGAACTGGTAACCCAGGTTCGGATAAGTGCCGGAAGATGAGACGATTACTGATCATCTCATGTTCAAGAAAATGAATGAATAAATGAATGAATGAATGAATGAATGAATGAATGAATGAATGAATGAAAGAACGAACGAACGAACGAACGAACGAACGAACGAACGAACGAACGAATGAATGACAAAGAATTATTTTTTTTCCCCAGAAAATTATTTAAGTGTCAAAAATTCTCAAAAAAACAAACAAAAAAAGAAATAGAAGCAGAAATCGAAAGAAAGTACAAAATGTAACTATAATTCTGTATAACAAAACATTTCTCTTTATATTATGTATTTGTTATCATTAATTGCATATTGTCCTTGGTTCAATTCCACCTGGGCCTTTCTGTGTGATGTTTTCATGTTCTCTCTGGGTTCCCACCTCCAAAAATGTGCAATTTAGGTGGACTGGTTACTATAAATGAACCGTAGGTGTGTGTGTGTGGGGGGTTTCTCTCTATGTGGCCCTGCGATTAACTGGCGACTTGTTCGAGGTGTACCCCGTCTCCTCCCATAGCCAACTGTAATAGGCTCCAGAGTAAACCAGTGTTTCAGATGAAATGTCTGAAGACAAGAAAAGAAATTAATGATTAAATTTTATTGCCCTAATCAATGTATCTGACCAAATGTCCCAAACCAAACATATTCAAGTAAAATGATTAGAAAAGTGATATTTGAGACATTCAAATCATAGCAGATTTGACATTTTATCTACAGTTTTACATTATTTTTGATCAGTCAAAAATAAAAAAATAATAAGATTATAACGAATTTCAAACAGATTTTTTTTATTTTCCACATGTAAATTGTTTAAGCTTATCTTTGCAATTAGTAGTAGATATAATAGTAGATAAGATTATAAAGGCAGATATGAAATAATTGGGAGATTTCACCTCTCGTGTGAATCTCTTTTCTTTTGGATTGTTTATTTTTTTGCATTATTTTTTAATGAGCACGCCATTGTAAATCTGACCGTGTTGTTTTCTTTGGCGATATAAAATGCAGACGCTCTCCCCGCAGTGTCATTGGCCATCTGAACTCCAGAGGAGGCTTGATAAGAGGGTGAAGCAGCAGACGTTCCTGCGACCCAATTCGTCAGCAGACCCTATAGAAATGCACCAACAAGCGTGGGTCACACAGTGAATGTGACAGGATTTTAAACAGTACATAACTAAATATAGCAGGAACGCCACTATCAGAAAATGAGTTAGGAGTGTGGTGCTAGTCGTTTAGAAAGTCATTATTCTTATCATTGCTGTCTCTGAAATAATTTCAGGTCTCTCCATGCAATGAATACTGTATAATAAACTAAACATGTGAGAATGCAGACAAACTTTGGCAATCTACGCTGTCCCCAAGAGGTAGCCATCACAGCCCTTTAATGTCTGAGACTGAGTGGAGTGTTTCATCTTTCCATATTCAGTGAGACCTCTGTATCTCTATCAGTTTGAAAATGCTCCATTTAGTTACTATCTGCTAGAGTGGGGAAGTGAGATGCCCTTATTCCGAGTCTATTAAACCTCAATTCTATCTCATCTTATCTGCCTAATCTTTGTGTCTTATTGACCATGAAGTTTATCTGTAATCTCCTTTTACCCTTATTATCACACAACACTGTAGGTCTATTTTCTATGGTGCAATAGTGTTGCTGTATTTGCTGGCAACAGAGGGAGAATCATTTAGTTGTACACACAGTTCTTATTCATCTGTGTAATGGAATGTGTACAGAGTGTGTGTATAGAAATGTATTTCCCTGCTTTCTTTCACACTGTGTTCAATTGCCTTGGCAGGAGCTTTTAACGCCAGTCATACAATCTCCCCTTGATACAGCGATATTTATCTCTCGGTATCATCTCAGGCGATGGTAGACTCATCGAGTCACTTCACGCTTCATTTCGCTCCTCAGCAAATCAGCAGAAGGCATCAGATAAGATCATAAAAACTGTATCCTAATTTAAAAGCAGCACTCTTGCCTCCACAGTGTCTATTAGAAGATCTGTGCGCTAATTCTTTTCATGTCCGGGGCTCCTGCAGATGTGGGCCTCTACAAAGGAGTCATTTATAAGACTAATGAAAAGAGCAAGCAGTTTGTGGACATCAGGGGGGTCTTTTATGAGGCTCATTGCAGGAATAAAGAGAAACAGGAGAGGCACATCGGCCCCACTTTCTGAACTGAAATTATTGCTTTAGTAAAGCTGAGGGACTCACGCGTGTTACAATAGAACAAACATGTTGAAAGGTGTCCAGAGGATATTAGCGCACTCTGTTTGAGCTTCAGAATGATGCACAAGAGGCGGCAACATAGCTCACATGTGATGGGCAGAATCCAAGACAGGACACACGTCTCACTGCCGGTGGTGGTGGTGGTGGGGGGGGGGGGGGTAGCAGTTTGGATGAGATTATTCAGCCTGAGAAGAAGGAGATTTCTCCAAATGAAAATAATGCAAGTTTGTGTTATTTCAAATCTTACTAAACAAAAAAAAAATTGCTTCTTTGCTATTCATGTGCAGACATTGAAGTTGTGTTTTGGTCTGGAAGAGAGGTGGTGCGTAATATCCACTTTATCTTAATAGCATTCAAATGCCGGATGTCATGTTTTTTTTTTTTCAGAGCTAATGCAATTCAGGTAGCAGTACAGTAATTCCGTCAGTGCGCTTGATTGAAGCAAAAATGGTAATATGCAAATACCAAAAGAGATGTACAGCTACAAGCAAGAACTGGAATCATTTAGATTTAAAGAAATAATATGGTATGGTGGGGGGGATGGTGGAGGCGGGGGGCATTAATCACATGGAAAAGTGTCTACTTCAAGATTGCACTGGTGTATTACCCGGAGGCATGGAATGTAAATGGAAAATCAACATTGTACCCTGTGATAAGGCCAACAAATTAATAAAAAGTATTTTCCTTTCTCCTTCCATGCTGACGTCGGTGTGAAAGTCTGGAATGGAACTTTTTTTTTTTTTGTTTCCTCTCATCCCTCCGTTTGTGGGCGCTGGGAACGGGATTAGAATCGGCTTTCACCTTGACTCTTTTGGCAGCTTGGTTTGAAAGAACACAATATTAAGGAGTTGTTTTTTTTCTTTTTCAAAGGCTTTAATTGAAGGACCTTTGTGACACATCATATACAATAAAATTCTTTATTGGCATAACCTTATCTTTGTGTATCTGAACACTCAGTGCATAGAAACCACAGTCTGAGTTGTGTCTCTACATATCCGAACAAAAAGAAGCAAAAAAGAGGAAGAAGTTTTTCTCGAGAGCCGGGAGGATGTGATGAAACTGCTGAACAGCTTTCTTCTGTGTGTGTGTGTGTTTGTGTGTGTGTGCGTGTGTGTATGTGTACGTGTGCGCCTGTGTGTGTGTGTGTGTGTGTGTGTGTGTTCCTGCTTGTCTGTCTGTCTGTCTCTGTATGTGTGCGTACGGGTGTTTTCCCTCAGGTCCTCTGGAGGATGGCCTGGAGGAAGAGGAGGAGGAGTGTGTCTCGGAGGAGAACGAGCTCTTGGCCAAAGACGAGTTCTCGGTGGAGGAGAACTTCTCTGCCGAGTTTGAGGCTGAGAACATGAGCTGTGAAGATATGGAGTATTTCTGCAACAAAGGTGAGGGTAGCTTAGTTATTCCAAATATTTAAAAGTAGTTCTTCACCAGCATGAAGAACTACTTTCTTTTTAAATGCCTAATCTGAGACAATGTGCGGAGACACGATCTTGCCAAACATAAAAAAAGAACAGCCAATAGTGTGTAATAAAATTCCTCAACATGTTCAAAATCAAGCTTGGCAGAACTTGTGTCTGTATGACAATTCCTCCTGCATCACTGCCTACAGATGAAACTATCCATTTTGATATTTGATCCCAGCCATCCACCCAAGAGCAGTGGTTTGATCTGGGAGAGAGATGGCGTCGGGAATGCTGGCTCTTCCCCTGTGATAGTGCTGTGAAGGTGTGCAACCGTACACTAATGCACCGGAGAGCGTTGCACTTCCCTTTGAGTCGTCTCTAAAGCCGTGTGAACGCTCAGCAGCACCTGCTACTGCTCGGAGGTCCAGCGCTATGAAGCGCCTCAGCATCGCCAAAAACGCGCCTGAGTACTCTTTGAACTCCAATTCAATTAGATTGCTTCTTTGTATGTTTGTTTCATTTCCGTCACACCGTGCCATCACAGGAGCTAATTTGTGGTCTGCTCCAGGTTACAGTGTGAAGATGACAGACCTGTCCCGCCTCCCTTCCCCTTAACTTCATCGCCCCCACCCGCCTCCTCCGAGCCTCACGGTCGTGTGGCTTTCACTACCCCAGGTGTCCCCACTCCTACTGGCACACGAAAGCCATAAATTTGACTTTTTAATGAAGAAGCCGGGGCTTTGAATGTCTGCCTCTTCCTTCTCCTTTCAAAGGGAAAATTGTTTAGAATTATTTCTTCACACTTCTTAACTGATGTGCCTGGTGGGATTACATTACTGAAGAAAAAAATAAATCTTTCATGTTTCAGGTAGGCTATGCCCCAGTAATCGTATCAATAATGTTTTTTCTTTTGTTCTCTGGGAAAAGTTGAACGAAGCAATTGTTCAGAAATTGCAATTACCAGCGACGCCTTGTTAGCTTTACCCTTTGCCTCCTTTGTAATGTGTCTTTACACAAACTTCAAAGTACAATGTGTGGTCTTGTAATAACCCAGTCGCTATCTAAGAGCTGGTGTGGTGCATACTGGTCGCTACAGCTTAAAAAAAAGACACAACTCCTGAACGCCTTTTCTGAACCTTCTCGCAGCCGTTTTGATATTTCCATTGGTTCGGCTAAAACCTTGCGAGGAACTGGGCTTCAAATCTCCTCACCATTATTGTGGATGAAGTCAACACTTTGCAACAATACTTAATGTCATGTATTACATCTTAGTGACACTAGTAATCTGCTCCTTGTTCGACACAAGCCTTACCAGTCCAATTTTTATTACTTTGCTATCTGAGCTTATAGAAGTTAAGACTCCCTTTGCCTCTTAAGACCCAAATGATGTACTATCCAAATTTCTTTATTCCTCAGAGCAAGTTGTGCGCAATCATCAGGTGTAGCCATTCCCCCCATGATCCCCTCCTCAATTAGATCTATTTGAACTAATGTTGGCTTTGCTTAAATTTACCCCACTTATGTGGAGCTGCCAGTACCCAATCCTGGAGGCATTAAATGGTTTAAGTGTGTTATTCCTCAACTATAGGAAGAAAAAGAGAGCCCCCTTGATTAACTAAACCCTCTCAAATGTGATGGCGTGCTGTAATTAGCCCTGTGCGGACTTGAACGTAGGTTTTAAAGCAGCCACTCATCCCGTGGCCTTTATCTTCTGCTGCTTCCCAGAGAATAAGGTCTCCCGTGTAAGGTTCCTCCACTGAGCAGTGACTCTCTGGTCTTAGCTTAGCCTTGTATCTGTGTAGTCACTCTCTGAAATGGGCTTGTCAGGGGGACCTAAAACCTCCATTAAAAGTTTCAGTCTATAATAGGTATTAAAAAGCTGTAGGAACACAAAGAGGAGTACCAATTTTCATTAACATATGAAGCACTTA
Organism: Antennarius maculatus; assembly: GCA_013358685.1. Classification (NCBI taxonomy): domain Eukaryota; kingdom Metazoa; phylum Chordata; class Actinopteri; order Lophiiformes; family Antennariidae; genus Antennarius; species Antennarius maculatus. The sequence continues at coordinate 4,451,183 of CM023615.1, forward strand.
TTAACTTTGATCAGAGTGCGGTGAAGTAGCAAAGCCGCTTAAAGGCGCAAAGGTCACGAAGTTGAATGCCACCAAAGACTCAGGCATTTGCCTTACCCTTGCAGAAAAGGGACTCCCCAGATAAGTGCATGGAGCACCTTGATGTCCCATCTTGGTCCAAGGCTTGGGGACCTCTCAACTGGGAGATGTCGACTCCATCACCTGTTTAGTTAATGGTGTCAAAGCTCTGGATGGTTTTTTGGTGCTTTCAAGAGTTATGGCTTGCAATATGGTTGAGGAATAGTGTATGGATGGCGACGTAGCTGGACTCTCACTGATGCTTAATGGTGAGCTGAATGTGTTTCAGTGATAGATCTCAACTCAAGTCCACAAGGATGTCACCTTTCTCAGCGGCGTCAAAGCTGAAACCTTTTGGCTTTGTAAATAAAAGGGTACAAATATGTACGAATTGTGACCACATTATAAATAAGACATTCTTTTCCTAGTCCCTTAAAAAGCATTCTATTTGAATAAGTTAAGGTACCTGTGAAACAAACATTGACTTATAGGCTAACCTTCATAGCTTCGTTCACTGGTCTGGTACCAGTGGGGTGTTTTTCCAGCTTGTGATAGTGGTTGATTATACGTTTATTTAAATGAAGGATCCCACACTTTCCACTACTGTTCTTCATGAATATGTAGGGACTATTTACGGGGTTCTGACCCCACAGCTGGCGAACATTCATGAATGTTTTAAATAATAGATCAAACTGTGTTGGGTTAAACTATTACAGCTACAGATGAAGCACTCACCTGCTAGTATGAAGAGACTTTTTGTCTATTATACTCAATGTAGCATTAGTGAAACCGCATGCTGTAGAGTAGCACAGCTCTGGAGGGAAGGAGGGCTGTTTTAATATAGATGGAATTAGAGTGGGGGGGGTGTCTGCTACATACTGTGAATCACACATATTCAAGAAACAACCTTTTTTTTTTTTTTTTTTTTCCTGTGATTAAAAACTTATCTTACCTCAAACAACTTCCCAGTTTCACATTTATGGAGCTCTGCTTGTGAGGAGCCCTCAACTGAACGCCAGAATCCACAGCGAGGATTTATCCTCTATTGACACACCTGTCTCAATAATTGTGAGAAAGACACATCTTTTATATACACTGGGTGGCATCTTTTTTTACTGAAATTGTGAAATTTCACCTTGCTGTTTTACCCTCTCTTTTTATTGTTGGCTATCAGTGAAGTTCAGCGCAGGGTGTTGCCACAAGCTGTTCCCTTTGTGCGTTCCAAGTGTTGTCTGATGACAAACGACTTCCTTACTTAGCCCTGACAGTAAATTTACATGTCATTTCACGTCTCTCATTTCCTCACTGTAGAACATCTTTTTGTGTAGTCGTATTACATGATTTTTTTTTTTTTTCAATAAATGCGGTAGTTTGGAATTGTAATGCAGGCAGAAACATTTTCTACAGTCGAAAGTGAATAGTAATAGCTCAGCGCTGCACACACAGGACCTAACATAGAGCATTACAAACCCACCTTGACCTCTGAGTGAGTAATTTGACTTGCAGGCAGTCAGAGACGTACAGGAACAAACAGAAAGTGGCAGAATTAATTATGCCACCCTTTGTGTAACGCAAGAAGTAATCAGAATCTCCAGCAACACAGGAGGAAGATCTCCTTGGCGCTTTCGCCACAGCTGCTAGTGCCCAGAATTGTAAATGTGGAATTTTAATGCACAGTTGATGCTGGAAGAATATGGGGAAATGCTAATTTGTGGCGCGATAAGATGAATCGAGTCATCCCTTTAGCCCCATTTGACTCAGTGGAGGAAATTAATCATTAATGTTTGTTAAGTATGACAATCTAACTGGGCCAGATCTACATGCTCAGAGACTAAGGCAGAGCGAGATAAAGACCCAGGCTGCAGACAGGGAGGAAAACTGCCAGATTCTGTAATGATGGGAATTTATTGGCATTTAAAGAGACAGTGGAAAGGCATTTCACTAATAGCCTCCCTCCATTGGAGTGCTCTGCCTGCCACAAATTGCATGCAATTCAAACCTATTTTTCAGATAGCAGAGAAGTCTTACAGCTATACTTGACTTTGGTGAAAAAGGTTGCTTCCTGGAATTGACTTTATCTGTTGCAGTATAATCTGCATCAACAACTAAATATACAGTGTCAACCCACTAGCACTACCACTACTGGGGGGACAGCAGGCACACACACACACACACACACACACACACACACACACACACACCCTGCCCCATTATTACATGCTGGAAATCATCACCAGTGCTAGCGAGATTGTGATGGGTTTTAAAAAATGGCAGTGAGTTAAAGTGATGGAGCCTCAAATTCATTCACATATAGAACTGTGCAATCCCATATGAAGACTTAAAAAATACTTATACTCCATTTTGCAGAAATTGCGACCTGTCTAGACTCAGTGGTCAGGATTAGATGCTCTGAGCTCCTTAAAGTTGCACATGAGAGATTGACATTTTTCAAGGGCTTCCTTTCCAGAGACAATGCTAAAAGGGAGAGAAAAGCCAATATGACTTTGTTGCTACCTTGCTCCAGGAATTGTGTGTGTAAATCGCCTATAAGCTTATTGACCTGAATGCATAGCCCCTGCGTGTGACTGCGATTTGGCGAGAAAGCTGTCCTTTGATAGAGCTGCGATAGGGCTGATTTTAACAGCTCACTGGTTCCTCTTGCATGCCCGCCAACCCTGCACCCAGCAGGTCGCCTCGCCTCCGTGGCCCTCCCCATCTTGTTCTGTTCCTTTCAGGGGCTCCTCTCGCTCAGCCTTAAGTATCACCATTTGATTGCAGAGCGAAAGGAGCCTCAGCCCAGGTGTAAATTATGATCTCAGCGATAATGCAGAGGATGATCATTGTCAATCTTCCTCCTGTGATAACATAGCAGAGGGTTTCAATTCATATGATGAAACTGGGCTTTCTCTATTACTAGTGGTGGAATTGTGAGAATGAAGTGGAGTGCAGAAGGGTCAAAATTCAGATGTTAAAAAAAGAATTTAAAAAAAAGAGCCTTTGTTCTAGGTTTTATCAACCCATTCTGTGAGTAAAGGAGTGCTGCCCAGCTCTTCTTCTTCTTCTTCATCTTCTTCTTCTTCTTCCAAGTGACATTTGTGTGCAGCAAACTTCATCAAAGCCTTGTGACATTGTTCCCTGTGAGGTTGCCTGGGCGATTGTATTTAAAATGCATTGCAAACTGCATTAGATAGAAGGCAGAAAATCCTTAATCACTGCTTAATTAAGGAATCATCTTGTAGCTTCATTTCCCGGGCTGTAATTAAACACTTCCAATACGTTTCGTTACAGGGCTTAACATGTTCGCCTGAGATCAAGGTAGTGCCTTTAATGTTATCTTGCCCGCTTTTTTTTAAAAACTCCGCTCCATTGGAAGGAACTGTTGATATACGCCTTTGTTATCCTCGTCATAATACGAGCCTAGTATGCTAAAGAGGCACTCCATGCCCAACAATAAATACTGGGGGAATTTAGTTGAGTGGGCTCCCTGACAATACGCTGGCAGGGGGGGGGAGGGGTGGAGGAAGAAATCACCGGCCCAAGCAGACACTTGCATAAGCAAAAACTGGGTCATAATGACCTCATGTACTGTAAGTAGGACATTTCTGCAGACATCTCTTCAGTTTCACTTTTTTTTTTTTTTTTTAATATTTATCTCCTCTTTTAAAGGTAAGGCAAAAAAAAAAAAGCTGACATCCTTTTGGCAATGTTTGCTCCCTTCTTTGAAGTGAGTCATGTAAAAAAAAAAACCCAAAAAAAAAAAACAGCTAAACAAGCATGGTGTGTGTGCTTGATCTTTGAGATGAACCCAGCTGAGAATGGACAGTGTTGGAGTGAGGTGATGTGTGTCCTGTGGCAGTTGTCACCGTAGGTGTGGGAGCTAACACAGTGGGATGAAAATCAGATACGGGCGTTGTAAGCAAGCATTTGACAACATCAAATCTGCTGATTAATTTTTTATTCCACATCATCTAACCGGCATCTTAACAAACGTATTGTCTTTGTCATCGGAATATATTCACATTTGAATGTCCGCATGCGTCCAGGTTTTTCCTTGTTGAAAATATGAAGTGTAGTAATCCGTTGTGCTAATCCAGCCCTGTCCTTGACCATTCATGATTCGGTTTAAAACATCAAAGGGATGAAAACGATATGGTGACAAAAAGTGATAGAAATGTTCTTCCACAAACTCTCAGCTAACCGTTGCACGCCCCGAGCAGGTTTCCTCTTCCTCTCCGGAGTTTGGAGAGACACAGTGCCATCACTGTGTCGACCATTTTCAACTTATTCAGAACACCACGTAGGGAAACCTCCTAAACTCTGATTTATGTGCCTATAAACTTTGAGGACAAACCGTGCTTACTGTAGACATGCAAAAAATAGATTTTTTTGTTCACTCTAAAGTGCATGTAAGAGCACTCAACAGGATCTCCTGCCAGTGCTGGTGCTGCACATTAAGAGGTGGAGTCTGTTTAACAAGGTTTTTAAGCATTTACACCATGGAGAGCGATACCCAAATATTTTAAACGTGGCCTGTGTGAGCCCCGAGACTGTAAATCAGTCCCACATCCTATAACACACATTCTAGCTGGCTCCACAATAGATCAAAAGGTAATAAATAGCCACCTCTCTCCCACACTTTGCTTTCCTTCCTGTTCCATCGGGCTTCCTTCTGTTCCTGCAAACACTCATGGGAACTCCTTTTACATAAAAGTATGCAGCTGGCCGCGGTGAGATCACAACAAATGTACAGATACAGAACTATTGCTGCACGGTCACACACACACACACAAATGACGATGGGTCACATGACTTTGGATTATTACACAATCGTATACCGCACAAAAGAGTTGTACAACCTTTTTTTCTGGGATAATATCCAAAGTCTTATGCCTTTTGGAAGTCAATACAGTCAAATAATGTAGTAATTGATTAAATTGGATGTCTGAGCACAACATTTACAGTGATGCTCAGTTCATGTCACATGTGCTTATTCTGTGTTTCTTCCGCTTGCAGGAGAGGAAGATGGCAATCGAGTAGCTGGCGAGTCGGAGATGGACGGGCAGGGCGAGAAAGCTCGACATGCAGCTGTGGGGCCGGATGAATGGGATGGTCCAAGTAAGGAAAATTTACGAGATATTCTCCATAGTGCCATTGGGAAAAGTGATTTTAACAAAACCAAAAATGCGTGTTGCGTGCATGGATTTTGGCTTTAAACAGGAAAGGAGCAGTAGGCTATCTGTGGACACGTCTGATTCATATGTTGTAACTGTATGACAGAACAACACGCTTCTTTAACTGAATGTTAACCCACCATTGTGCTCACACTACATTACCAACAAGAACAGATTCCTCATTTCTTTTTTAAAGAAACATAACACAATGCAGATGTAGCATTTCTGAAGAGTTTGCAACTCATTTTTTTAATCTAGTATTACCTTTTTCACTACAAGCAACTTCATCAAAGAGATGGATAATACATTGGAGGAGACAGTTGCACAGCAATTACCGCTCAGCACTAGCACACTGCTGATCACAGAAAATGTGATTCCTTTTAATGCATAAAATGACCTCAAGAATTTATTGCAGGTACACGCATTTCTAAAAAAGAGAAAACGGAGAGAGATAGAGGGAGAGAGAGAGAGAGAGAGAGAGAGAGAGAGAGAGAGAGAGAGAGAGAGAGAAAGAAAAAAGAGGAGAGAGCGAGGGGAGGAAAAAAGTGGATTTGGGCAAGTTGTGCTTGCTGGCTCGCAGCCCCCCGGGGTGTGTATTTTATACTGACAGTGAATCAGTGTTATCGCACCTATCAGATAATGCATTTATCATTAAATTTCGCATTTGCATTTAAATCTGTGGAAGGAAATGAGCATTGCTGGCTAAAGATAAGAACGCAGGGACGACAGTAATAAACCATCACTGTGATCAGTCAGGAGACAGGGCTGAGGGGGTCAGCTCAGAACTATGGGGGCCATGACAAAAAGAAGGCATCACATGCGGGAGAAGGTCCTTTTGAGGGAGAAAACGCTGAGCTTAAAAATACTGCTTTTGAAAAGGAGGGATGGATGTAGCATGACTAGATGTATGACTGACTGTAATTATCCTTCCCGCTTCTTCTCAGCCATCAGAATGAGAATTAGAGGCTCAGAAACACACTGGTGGACGGGCAAAGCAGGGAGAGAGGAGGTAGAGTCTGGTCTTGAGGGAGTAAAGTGGTTCTGCGACTGCAGAGGAGGTGATGCGAGGCACGCTTTCACTTTTTTTTTACTGAACCACAGCAGGTCTGGTTATCAAATGACAACCAGTCTAAAGACTGCTTGTCATTGATAAGGCTGTGTCCTTATCTCTGCTGAATATAGAGAAAGAGAAATCAATTCATAATGATGTCGCCAAACTTTCCCTGCATCTCTATATGATGCACCTACCAATTAGCGCGCGCCTTACACGGAGGCGGTCGTGGCCCTCTGTTTTCTCAATGGGCAGCATAGAGTGGGCAGAAATTAATCTGGGTCGCATAATAATGCCATTCACTCCCTCATCATTGGCTGCCATGAAAGGTCATTTCCCTTTTTAATTTTTCCCATTGTGCTGGAAAAAGTCAGATGGGCATGTTATAATTTGAATAAAGAGGGGGGAATCAGACAATCAGATAGGAACAATTTGAAATGACATGACTTCCTGTTCAAAGCGATTAAAAGCAAATTTATTTAGTTTGAGACTGTCTACCCTTTAATCTCTTTGTAAATGTTCAGATAGTTTCGGCATTCAAAAGTTCTTTGTTATTCTTTGGCTTAAGTTTTTAAGCAGGTGTGATTGTGATCACCGGCAGATAATTTTTAATCACGGCGCGTGTGTGTGTATCTGAATAGGATGTGTAATGGCCGTTACATAAAAAGAGACTGAAGCCTTTTAATGAGGTGGGCTAACTCGGAACATGCCCACCTGCTTTGGTGATTCTATTGAAGCACCTCCATAGCGTTTCCCTTTTGCTGAGTAACAACAAAAGGCCTTTTACAATCTACATCCTTTAATTGAACTTTTTCTTGTCCGAGCATTTCATCTCCACTTTACTTACTCATGTCAAGTGCTGTCCGCGATTTGCCGTTCTCCGATTGTCTTTATGTCTGGAGCGGCGGAGAAGCGCAGCAGAATAACTCACCATTCATCTGATAGCTGCCTCTTCTGTGCCGTTCAGACCGCCGGGTCTCTGATGTGGAACACACAGCGACTTCTCTTTCTCTCCCCCTCGTCTCTACAAGTATGTCCTTAAGCAAATCGGCACACTGATCTTCTGTCTCGTGTTCATTTCTCGTCACGGATGTTTCGCAATCAGTGGCTGATTTGGGAGATAGCGGCGTCATGCTATTCTCTTCATTTTCATGGACTGGCGGCGATAGGAATCTCACTGTCTCTCTCGTTCCTGCTCTCCTTCCGGGCTGATTGGGAATGGTGTGTGGTAGCTAGCTAACTCTGTTAATGAACTTGTTCTCAGCCTTATCTAAAGGCTTGCTCATGTAAACTACACCCCCTTATGAAAGTCATGGAAAATCCAGGGTTCGTTAGGAGCGCTGTAATTGTGATCGCTGTCATTTTCTACTGAAACTGTTAAGCTTGTTAATTACCATTTGCTTCAGTGTGCTATTTAGTCGAACACGTCAATCTGCTGTCATCTACTCACGAGAACTGATGCATGTCTGAAGCAGGACCTATGGGCTACTGCCTTTTAAATATAGAGATCAAACATCTTAGTCTATTATCACCATCATTAGATTGATCAATACACTGATTACAACTCCACACTATAAGCAATTCAGTAATACTAGCGGGAACCCGTGGAAATTCCACGATAAAACAATAATATCAGACTTCATACCAAACATGAAAACAAAAGTATTGGTATTATAAACCAAGCGCACCCATCACAGAGTTCTCCCACCAGCAGGCAGCGCATCCCAGTCTGACCCAGAACTGGCGTCGGTGTCTTTGGCGAGGAACGTGAACGAATTAACAAATAAATAAATAAACTTTATGACTCATAAAGAAAGAAACAGACGAACAAATATCCATCTGTCAAGCATGTTTATCAAGGCGTTTTCGACGTGGAGCTGTTATACGTCAGAAAATAGCCGGTTTTAACTCCGTCCATTCTGTGTGTACATGTAGATACGGGTCACACACACTGACGTCACAGCAGTTTTCGTCGCAGGGAGACGCCCCCCCGGAGAGAAAAAGTTTGGGCTACAGCGTCCACACGACAACGCAGACCCAGCGTTTACAAAAAACTTCACTTTGGTCGGCGTTTTCGTCCCGAATATCTGCGTTGTCGTGTGGACGAAAGGCGTAAACCGCAACAAAAAAAACCTCGATGCCTTACGCCATACTGTTCACGTGATTCCTTCTGGCAGATGCACCGTGATTGGTTGACAGGTAGTGGGTGGGTCATCTCACCATGGATTTTTTTACACACGCACACACACACACACACATATATTTCACATTTTAGTTAGAAAGCTTAATGACCTTTGAACAGAAACACGGAGCTCTGATAGATTTTGACACCGGTGTAATATTGGAAAGATAGTAAAACGGAAATTTTAAATCTGTTTCTACCATCGTGGTGTAATTTGAAAAGTGACACAGGATTTCAGTTTGCCACCAAAGTTAAAATGTAGAATATTTTTGAATCAAGAGTCAAAACCTAAATTATATTTGTCTTTCATTGTTCAATCTATTATCTACAAACAATGCTTTAAGTTAAAGAATGCTGTATTCATGACAAAGCAGTTTTGTTTTTTTACATGTAATACTAATTTATTCTATCCTCCGCTTTTGCATTATACACAGTGGTGGCATTCTGACTTTGAGGCATAAGATGGGTTAAAATAAGGAAAGAAAAGAGTGACAAAGAGGTAACAGGGACCATGTGACCATCTTGTCCACAATCCCTACTCTTGGCTGTGCGTGACGGCCGGTTCCTGGTGCCAGCTGGTCTTTGGCCAGGGAAAGGCAGGGGTCAGCTGAAGGAGTGGCCATCTGAGAATCTGGCTACCTGATGGGCAGACACGGATGAAGCTCCAACGCACTAACACACACACACACACACGCACGCGCACACATACCACCAACACCACCACCTTGAAAAAGATATAAAAATACATCCACCCTCTTCCTTTTCCTTTCAGCACATCAAAGACGCTGAAAACGCAGCTTCGCTCAGATGTAAAAACTCTTGATTCACATTTTTTTTTGACTCCAGTCAACCCAGAAGCATCCAATCCGTCTTCTGGTCTCCTAAAAAATTAATAAAACAACCCAATAAAACAAAACACAACAAACAAACAAAACAAAAAAAAAAATCCACAATAGCCATTTCAGGTTTAATGCACATATGTCATGCTAGAAGAATTAGAAGACCAGATGGCCACGATACCATGGCAGGTGTCTCAACAAATGTTTGCTATTGGCCATGATGCTATTTATATCATGGTAAAACACTGCAAATATTTGCAAAAGGACAGTCGGCCCTTTATGTTTAAAGTCAAAGTGGTCACCAAAATAAATGGACAGATTGAATCTTTATGGCAAAAGTTTCCCTAAACTTTTAGTTGAATCTATGAAATTTTTGGTTCTACGGGGAAACGAGAAACTGCTTGAAAAGACGGTGTACAGTTAGTTCCTGGTTCTTCTTCACACTTTTACACACACTTTTAAAAATTCACATTTAAATTTAAAGGGGTTTTCAAAATTTGCCCTAGACTGAGCTGAAAGTAAACTAAATGAAGCTCCTGTAGGCTAAAAAAAAAAACTATTCTTAACGGGTAAACTGTCCATTTCAGCACAGTTCAGTCAGGTTGTTCTCGGTAAACAAGGCATTTTCTAACTCAGCAGCCAAGTCCATTATAAAGTCAGGATGTCGTCAAGGAAGGAGGGACGAGCCAAAATGAGGGAGAGAGACAAACGGAGCACCCAGATGCAGATTAGGCTGCAGAAGATGAGAGTGTAAAAGGGATTTAATGGTAGGATGGATTAGAGAAATCCTTGTAACAATGTTAAATAATTATGGTTCCAGCCGAGATCAAAGCGCCATTGATTGAACCCCTCAAGCCTTCTGCACACAGAGTCTTGGAAAGCAAAGATTGGTAAACTAGTGCTCAGACCACTCTGCCTTCTCCAGTTAAATTGGATTGGAAATATTAGGATATAGATGAATCCTTCGGGAGGCTTTTGCAAAGCTTTTGTCACCGGAAATGTAGCTTGAGAGCGGTAAGAAAGGTTTGATAATGTACTGTCTCGACAGAATCATAAGACGGGGGTGTCGCAGCTGTCTCCACTGATACCTAAGCGTTTTAAGTAGACTTATAGACACACTTGACTGTTATATCAGCAAACTGAAAAACTTTCAGCGCAGGCTTTCATTCAAGGTTTTATTTTTTATTTTTTTCCTCTCTCGTCTTGTAATCAAGAAATTTGGACGTGCATCATGGCAATTCTCTCTCAGAAAAGGGAAGGTTTTATCTCGCTCCTCCAGGGGTTTATTCAAAGTCTTCACACAAGTCTCACAAAACATGAATGACATGGAGATTGCTGATACTGATGATGAAAGTCCATCATTAGTTTCCCTGTGAGTTCCGGGCCCAGAGTGATGTAAAATTAAATTGCAATCAAAGCGTTGTGTGTAAACATTGTTGGGTTTTTTTTTTTTTTTCCAAATAGATTTTTTTTTTGTAGAGAGACGATGAGGCTTTTTCACCATATAGATCACCTGTGTGTGGAGACATCATTACCACCCCCCACCCCCCAGCCAAACACACACACACATACACACACACACACACACACACACAAAAATGCACACACACAAATTCACAATGTGTGATCATAATGATGAAATGTGCAACAAGAGATTAGACAAATCACTGCACTGCTATGCTGCATCGCCTTGATGCAAATTTAATCACTGATCTGTTATACTAAGAGGCTTTATGAAGGAAGTTCATGGTTGTTAGTTATATAATCTAAAATAGGGCAAAATGCAATCGCCGTTCTTATCATCTGAGGGAGATGTCACCGCTTTCAGCTCTAGTTTTTTTTGTGTGGATACGTGGGATGTGGCATGCTGAGAATGCCTTTAATAAGATGATTCACTTCCAGCCATTTTGTCTGCATTTCAGCAAAATCTGTGTCCACTCACAATGCCATCGCTTTACTCTGATTACTATTTCACATTACCAGGTTCTCAGTAGAGAGAACTGGGGATTGGTGCTAAATACGAAGCCGACTTAAAGCACGGCTGGTGGTGTTCCTTCCCCCCCAGGGGACCTGACATTCATTGCATCTTTCTTTAGCTCCCTGAATGTGTTTGTTCTGCAATGCTTTACCCTTCCAGGCTCTCTGTAGCTTGCACACGTTTTTTTTTCCTAAGAGGTATCGCTGTAATTGCTCGAATATGCGACGTGTGTATTCAGCATTAGCATGAAGACTCTCATGCGAGTGGCGCTAGGGGACGTAACGTTGGGTAAACTCTGGATTGCTGAAGTGAAACTTTCTTGTATGTGGAAATTTTCATTTATTTGAGCCCTTTTAGAATGAAACTACAGAGTATATCTGAGTGGCTTTGGTTTGTAGTTCTCTTTCATGCGTGAATGAAGGCTTTTTTTTTTTTTCCCCTCCAAAAATCTGGATGCAAGTGCTCCAGATAGTGCTTAGTTTCATATGCATGACTTTCATGGGGTTTGGTACCCTCCCGTTATTATTTGGCCATAGGAATGCACTCAGTCCCATCCAAATCCTATCTCCTCCAAAACCCAGAACCCCTACTATTTCTGTCTCTCTCTCTTACACACACACACACACACACACACACACACACTCATTCACACTGGTACACATTGAAATCTGAACAGTGCCCCCCCCCCCACCTGTGAAGGCCCCTCATTGGTGATGAACAGTTGGAGCTGTGCACGGCACGCTGGTCACGCCAATTCCACCTCCTTCTTTTCTCTGTTTAGGGGCTGGTGGGGGGGGTGGGGCGTGCTTGTCAAGTGAATTAAAATACCAAATAATAGTAATAATAATGATAATAAAAAGTTAATAAAAAAAAATGGCATGTTCCTCCCTGATTGTGTGGATGTTGTGGTATTCAATTATGCAATTTTCACTGGCATATTAATCATCTTTTCAACAAACAAGCCGCCGTTAATTAAAGCAAAGCATGGATAAAGACGTGTTGCCGGATCATCACTCCGTTTATCACCACACACAGACCCGCAGTTAAGTAAATTCAGGCTGTGAGATGAATTTCAATGGTCTCCCTGCTTCCTTCCTCTGCATGTGTGTGTGTGTGTGTTTGTGTGTGTGTGTGTGTGTGTGTGTGTGCGTGTTTAACCATGTATTAACCATGCACATTATGTTTGGAGGTGTGGTTTGTGACGTTTTGTGTCAGTCTGTTTGGAGAAAAGTGATCATGTGTACTATCAGTAGAGACGGATTGTTTAATGCAGATCTCCAATTCATCCAATTCATGACTTTTGTTTTTTATTATCCCTTTTGATTCTTACAAATTTGAACGTTAAAATCTTCGATTACAACGTCTGCCGTTTTAGATTAGTCAGCTGGAATGAATTTAGATTTCGCCACAGTTGAGTGTGTTGAGGAGGCCAGTGGAACTTCATCGCATCTCCGTGCACACGGGACATCTTTTCCATTCTCCTTGTCTCATTTTCCCTGGCTTTTTTTGTGCCGCCTCTGTTGCCTTGGTCATCGGTGGGTGGGAATGGAGATTATTCAGGATCTGGGTAAGATATGGGCTCCTCTAATCATAGCTCAGTGCCTCTACTGTCATTCACTCACTAAATGGAAGAGGGGAAAATGTCTTGGTGATGGGAGTAACCAGACAGCCGTGCAAGTGCTTGAGTTCCGCCAGCAAGGAAAAAAAGAACTGGAGGCATCTGTAGACATGTCGCTCGTCCCTGTCCCTCATTGTGGAGGAACTTTATCAGCACCAGCCGCTCACCCACTTGCTAAACTGGAGGGCCAGTCGCCTCTTAACTTAAACATAAGATCTTTGTGGTTTGAAGCACTCGGCTGCTCTGCGCCTCAATGTGGATCTGAAAGGCAAACATGACTCCAGTGTCGGAGGCACCCCATCACTAAAATCACACCTCATGGAAAACTTGTTTCTGCTGTGGTAGCTTGAATCTAAATGCACTCAAACAGACTGTTGCACCGGAGCAAGAAAGAACCCCACCCTCCGCCCTCCACCCCACCTCAAAAGAAAAAAAAAGAAAGAAAGAAAGAAAGAAAGACATGATGGAGAAGGAAAGAGAGAGGGATGGAGAGAGGAAGAGGGAGAGTGGGGAAAAAAAAAAAAAAGATGGAGATGGAGGCGAAAAAAGAGAAAGAGGAGTGAGAGAGAGAGGGGGAGAGAAAAGTCAAAAAAACCTCCACATAACAATGCCAGAGAAAAATCAGAACATTTTCCACCGAAAGATGGGCCATTTCCAAATCCTTGTGCCCTATCAGACAAATTAAAGTAAATCAAGCATGAAATGAAGCAGAAGAGCCCGGAGATAAGGCTCCTTTAAGTCGTTTACAGATTAGGACAGAGAGAGAGAGGGAGAGAGGTGCATCTGGTCTCTGGCAGTGAAGGAGGCTAGTTTCTCATTTCACAATAGCAGCCTGTGTATAGGATTACTCTCCCCTGTCACCAACATGAGGAGCAGTGGGGGAATAGACGGCCACAAAACGTGTCTGAATATGTTTCCCTCAGAAATATTTTCAAGCCAAAAAAACCTCTCAGCGTTGGCCAGATGTGACATGCGATAAACAAACAAGGTACATGTAGCGTCTGACTGGGTGCATCGTTCTGATTTGTTCCTTATTTCCGTCGCCTCTTCACCTTTTTCTTATGCTCAAGTGGCTTCAACACGGCGTGGCTTAAAAAATTCCAACAAATTCAGGGATTGGCCGGGATTGGCGTCACGTGACTTTACGGCTGTCAGCTCCTTATGCGCATGTTAAGCATGCCTCAGATCAAGAGTTTTTTTTTTTTTGGGGGGGGGGGTGGTGGGAGAAGATGGGGGGGGTGGGAGGTGGTGAGGAGGTCTGTAAATGATTTTCTCCAAAGTGTGTGATTTTGTTTTAATGTCGCAGCGCTCTGTAAAAGCGGGGTTGTTTAATATGTACGTTGTATTTCTATTTTCTGTCTCACATCAACAGATTAATTGCTGTTTTATTTTAGCGCTCACAATCAAAACATAATTATGGAGCTAGTTGCTCGTGGAGGGAAACAATATTTTACATACAGACACACACTTCCATCTCATTCATGCATGCAGTAGAATGCGAGCAGGAATTAAACACCCCCCCCCCACACACACACACACACACACACACACCCCGCGCCACCACCACCTCCCCTCTTCTCTCCACATACCACATGCTTACTTAGACACACACAGGCACCCACACAAGGCAAAGGGTGTTCTGCTCTTTGATGCCACCCGTCAAGCTCTCGCCGGATTTTGTTTCACTCCTTTGGTGTGTATCTTTTCTGGGAGTGATGAGAGGTGGGCTCGGCTGCAGCAATCAGCTCGCTCTGAGAGAGACGGGGGCTGGCCCGCCGTCACCCCGGTTGCTGCTCTCCGAAGCCTCGACCTTGACCTCCCTAGTCCAAGTCTTAGGTTTAGCTCCTTTATCGCACTATCTCCAGGCATTTTTAAAAATACTCCTGAAACTCAATGATTTAACCCGCTTTTACGCTGTTCACATCAAAACTGGATGAAAAAAAAAAAAAAAAAAACGTTAATCCATCTTATCTGTTGACTGTCAAACTGCTCCAGCTAAAACCTACTCACAAAAGACAACTAGGTCACCCAGGGAAAAAAAAAAAAAAAAACAGAATTCCCCCGTTACCCAGGGGAAGTTGCAGCTTGGTAATTGACTTGGGAGGAGTATTCAGGAGTATTTTTAAAAATAGTCTAAAATTAACTGCAGAACATCAAGACTTGGAGGTAGCCATGTTTACTTGTGTTCCTCGCTAAAAAAAAAGAAAATAAATAAAACTTGTTTGTTTAGGTATTTCAAAACACGGGCAAGGATTTTTCAAATCAATCTTCATCTATGCTTCCATCTAAATATATCTGTTTGTCATGCTGAGCTTCATGCACGTAATTTACGACCAGACCGAACATACGAAGCAGCAACTTCTTTTTTTTGAGAGCTAAAGTCTCCATCCATCTGTCTGAAATACATGCCTACTCGACGCCTATACCATCAATTACTCACTCACCCTGACGCACTCAGGAGGAGTAATGTCCTCTTCATGGTTCTGAAATTTTAAAGAAAGCATTTAAAATGATCAGATTCCTGCTGGAGTGGTGTGTCCTCTAGATGTTGTCATCGATACAGTGATATCTCTGTGTGAAGACAGTCATTCTTTAAGTTTTGCTGTCTCCCCACACATACTTTCAATAGAAATTGCAGTGCTTCTCCAAAGATGGATGTCTCAGAGATTGTTGTCGGGGAGCCTGCTGCTGACTATACCAGGCCTCTGACGAAACAGAGTGTTGACAACTGTTATATTTCAATTGTTCAATGACACCAAACAACAGTCTCTGCTACGGTAATGTACCTCGAGATGTGGTTTGTGTGTGTGTGTGTGTTATTCCACCCATTCTCATTCCTTTAATGCTTATAGGAGTGCAGTTCAAACTTAGAATCATGGTAAGATTCTTATTTTCATTTTGATCATTCCATAAATACTGAGTTCTTAGGACGTACTCATGATGGAGGAGCAGTAAACCTAGTGAGTTAAGTCCTCTATCAACGATCACCGTACAGGAGGTAGAGAATGGAGGTAAAATCATTCATGGGCAAAGTAATCAGTGAATATGTTCGTTTCTGACTTAACAGCCATGTGTTCTACCTCTAAGGGTCGCCTTTTCATTAAAGGATTTGTTTTGCTCTCCGCCAAAAAGTTAGATGACAAGTTTGGCACAAAGACCTTATTCAGCATTCAGTTTGGCTAGATCGGCTACAGAGACTGAAAACAGGTACGGTGACGTAGAGAGAGCCACCGACAGCACCTTTAATTCTATTCCTACACGACTCCCGATCATATTATCAATGGTGAAGGATTGAGGATAGGGCCGGTGAGCTTTAGAGCCGTTCTTTGGTATTTTGTTACCTGTTAAGGTCCCAGACAAACACTTGCCGTGCATTGCCTGTCACAATACTAAGCTAAGGTAACCAAAGTCTAGCTGTAGTGGTGATAAAAAGGCGCAGATACGACAAGGGAATTGCTCCTCTTGTCTAACGTCCACCAGAAATAGCACTGTGCGACCTCATTCTTAGCGGTTAATGCAATTAATGATCTCCCCGATGGAACAACGAACTATTTATCCTAAACCACCTTCTATCTGTATTACCTTTTCCCACACTCTTATCGTCTATTTAAAGCACTTTTGTGTCTCACGTGAGTCGGAGTCTCACGGAACGGAGTGCATTTCCGGATTCCGCCAGCCAATAGAATGCTCGTACAGTATCACATGGCTGACTACCAAAAATCCGCGATGAGGTGAAGTCACAAGCTTTGATGCGCGAAAACGCGAGGGTGCACTGTACCCTGAAATGTATAGTCTGAATGGAACACCGACATGATGGGCTGGACACACACCCCCCCCCCGTCCCCATGTGAAACAACCCCACCACCCTCCACCTTCTCTAATAGCCGAACTCATGTTGTTGCCTGGAAACTTTGTCCTCACCAAACTTTCTCCCCACCTCCTAGGGCCGCAGACAGACTCCTCTACTCAGGTATGGCTGGGCTGGGGTGGGGGGTGGGGGTGGGGGGTTAGTGGTAGGTGAGTAGGAGACAAAGATGGTGGGGGTCTTCCACTGCTTTAAACCCACTGTCTTTCTCAGAGATAATAGTGTGGGCTGTGGGTTATAAATGATGCATTTTGCCAGCGAGGACCTGATAAAAGCAGTTTGGGTAGGGGTGGAGAAAGTTCATCGCTCTCTTATCAAAGCTCTGCGACATTTCTCCTTCAGCTGTAAAATTTCATATCGCATATCTGCTTTAAAGATGTGGCACCTTTTGTTGAACCGATACAGAGCATTCCATTTCACCCCATATGCCTCTCTTATGGTATATTAATTTATAGCCCATTTGCTGGCTCCATAACACGGCCTGTCACTGGAGATGACTGGGGTTCAGCGAGACATCTGTGAATTGCCTCGAACAGGATATTGAACTTTGAACAGCAGTCATTTATTTGCTTTGATTCAAAGGTACTGCTTGATATCAACAGGGATCATCAGCCGTGTAAAGCTCAAGCGCGTTTTCCCTCTTGTCTCTCCTCGCGTCGTCCTTTGTCTCCCAGTAACATCCGTCCTTACAGTTAGGACGCTCAAGATAACTGGAAAATGGTGAAGTAAAACACCAGCTTGATCAGTAATCAAGATTTTATTATGCTGCAGGCGGTTTCTGCCTCATGAAGACGGTTCTTTGAACTAGTTAGAGAAGCGAAATACACGTGGAGAACGGCTCGAGCAAATGCTTTAACTAATCAGCAGTTGTAAGTTGAATATGTTATTTGTCATGTCTGGCTATTAGCAAAACAGCTGACATCTGGCCAAATATTACACATGCAGAATTCACCCTTGGTGTGCATTAATAGGAACATTAACACTGAAATGTGTCATTGAATTTCAAGGACTTATGGGTACAAATACTTCATTTACTGTTGTAGCTAAAACCAGTTTGGACATTATAACATCTTTATTGAAAAAGTCTGTTTTATTTTTAAAATATGTAACCTGCTGTCTAAATCTGAACTATCTATAAGTACAGACGTACCAAGAATAAAACAGAATTCTTGTAACCTTCAGCCACAAAATTGTAGAAAACTGGAATAATAAATCAGTCAGTATAAAGATCATAAAACATATATCAGTTCATGTTAGGCGTGCAAAGGAGAACATGATTTTGATGGGAGAGTCATGTGTTTAGTTATGCATGATAATATGATTTCACTACTGAAAACCATAGTTCTTGCCTTGTAAGGTCTCTATGTTAGAAGTCCTCACCTCTTTGGTCCTGAAATCAGACCACCCTGCCACTGAGAACTCATTCAGTCAGTCGTATGCCATTGAAGGGAGGGATGAGGTTCTCTATACACCATAACAGAAAAGGAAGACATGCATACACACATTAAAAAGAAACAACAACAACAAAACAGCAAACAGATGCCAACATGGAGCATCTTGGGCGCTATCTGAGGAGGATCTCTCCACACAAAGGGGACATTCATTGGTCTGCCAAGTATCTGCAGAGTGCAGGAACAGACCCTAGAGTCTAGCGACAGATGATGATCTTATCGAGGGAGGGGTACAGGGGGGGATGGGGAGTAGGCGGTAGCTGAAGGGGTGTCGGTGGGGGCAGAGGGTGAAGGTGGCAAAGCGGGCTTGGTTGGGATTTGGAGGAAAGGTCCCTAAGCTTTGTTTTGTTTGAGGTGTGGTATTTGAGAATTGAATGATGAAGGACATGAAGAGATTTATTACCAGTGCAGCTCCTAATGGCCCATCACAGGTTCTCCTCCTCGTTCTGTCTGCTATGTTTGTACAAAATGTATTTGTGATGTGTTGTGGTTGTAGGGTTTGGATGTGGGGTCTCTAGGAAATTGAATTATCGCAATGATCAAAAGTCTTTGCTGCCATAATTACAGTACCAACTTATAAAATAGCATTACTTGATAGCAGAAGACGTCTGTCAGAGTGTTTTTTATATGTGAATAAACCTGGAAATGCTCGTAGAGATACAGATAGTGCATGAAGTGAGCTCATTATTCATCCATGGGTGTTTTTGTGGAGATCTTCCACTCGTGTCTGCAACAGATGTGACAAACCATCTGTGAGCCAAAGTCCTCAGGCAACGTTTTGTGTGAAATGCACACAACTGCCACCTAAACATGGTGGACGACAAACGACACAACACGACTCCTACCCCTTTCCCCCCACCCCCCATCACCACATTGCACCTACACTGCCCATTATTCCTTTTTCAACTCCAAGAATCCCACCCCGCCCCAAAAAAGAGAGAAGGACAGGAATCAGAATTGTTGGCCGTAGAAAGCTTGAGTTGTTTGTCAAGCGAGGCTAAACAGGAACTTGCATCCAAGCGGTTAAAGGCCGTGGGTCTTATCTGAGCACAAACAGAATGCATCAAGCGGTGGCTGTTGCTCTCCATGATGATGACCAGCTGTGCACCAATGTTTAATTATTTCTGTGTAATGAGCTCACCCACCTTCCACTGCAGCACCAGGAAGACAGCATGCTGCAGGAACACGGGAGGGGAGGCAGCGGGAAAGAATCAATGAGATAACACCGTCCAGATTGTCTCGTTTTTTTTTTTTTTTGTTTTTTTAAAGACTATTCCAAAAACTGTGCATGTATTTCCTCTAAAACGTCCCAATGCTTGACCACGTGTTTGTGTCGCAGGGATGCAGATTTTGTATTATGGGTGACATTTAGCTTTTAACGGTTACCGGACTGACCACCGCAGACGAGTATAAGTTCAGCATGTCATTTGTAGAGGATAATGACACTAGGCTGATGTTTCAATCATGTTTATGCATGCACAGAAGCACATAAGCACACATTTCCATGCAGACCGACACAAAGGCGTGCTACAGATACATGATTGATATTTACTGTGTAGAACAGAGCTGAATAGGTTATTATACCACATACATAGCGGAAAGTTCATGGCTACTTGAGTGCATTCAACATGAACACACATGAACCTGTTACCTTTTTTGAACAATACGTCAGAAGACTCCCTGTTAACAGCTCTTAAGATAAACCTATAACTAAACATACATTATGAGTTTTTCGGGCACAACGGTAATATAGAGTTGGCAGGTTTTGTAAGAATATCAATGATGTTGAGGAGCTGATTGAAATTTCTCGTGTGAAGAAATGTCTTGTCTGTTTCATTTGGACTGTCAGACTTTTCAGTTTGATCCAGATGAAAATTTTGAGATGTGAAACCTCCCCCCGGATCAAGGTCCAGATCAAACAGACTGACTTTGATCCAACAGAAAGAAGTGATCTCAGTCTGGATAAAAATAAACCAGGGCTGCAGCGCTTCCACACTGCAAACAAATCAAGTTAGACGTTTTGGACGATGTCTTGTCAAACCAATAACAGGAAGTTAAAACAGGCAATCATCGTCCATAAAAAAAAAATGGAAATGATAAACAAAACTAAGATGCATTTTTAAATTAAAATAAATAAAACATGTAAATGAGGATGACTGGTTGTACATAGGTGTGAAACCACCATTACAGAACAAATGTGTGAAAAAGTCCTCGTTTGATAATAAACCTCCTCTAACTAGACAGGTAGAGGTATCCACGCTGGAAAGTGCATTTGCGATCTGCATGTGTTCCCTTTGAGACCAAGACACACAAATACACACAGAGAACCCCCCCTCCCCCCCTCCCCTTCCAATAAAATAAAACCCTATCCACCATGGGTTATCATAACTATTTGATTAGTCACCATCCTGAAAAAGTGGACTGAATCTAACAGATAAGATGGTTCCAGTGTCAGGGAGGTGAGCACCGGTTGTTCTAACGGTGCTATCCGGTTTCACTGCTAATTAACAGGAGCTCTGCACAGACTAACAAGGCCCGGCCTTCCTGGAACAACAGAAATAGGCCTGCTCTTGCCAGCCAGCAAGTCTGCACTGTCTCACAGAGATTATCTCAACACGAGACACGTCTCAAGTAAGGTTAGCGTGTTGCGTGTCTGAGGAACACCGTCAGATAGATGCTGGCTCGTTTTGCTTACCCACTTTGAAACTGCTTGGCTTTAACCTTCCCTCCTGGCTCAGGGGGGGGGTTCGAGGATTCATGTTATCACACGTGTAGGTTTGAGGGGAAAAGACAATGAATTCATGTCAGTGCGACTTGATGTGGTGCTGGTGTGCAATGTAGGGCACTGCAGCTGACTCCTTGGTATCTGGTTGTCTTTTCAGGGGAACTGGATGGATTCCTTAAAGATGGAGAGCGTAGGATCCACAGCCGGCAGCAACTCCCCGTTGGGACAACATGGGGACCCTTCGAAGGGAAGATCGAGATGAGCACTGAGAACACTGCACTGGTATGTCCATGCTGGACTATTATATAATGCTAAATATTTGGGAATCACTTTTTATCATAAATTGACGGAGAAAACATGTTAGCCAACAGATAAAGTAAGTAGAAGATAAAGAGTTTAAGACACTAAAGTCAGAGTAAGACCAACAATTCACTTTGAATTGAGAACTTATTTACATTAAGCCAGACCAAGCTTAGAAAATCAAATCTTGTTCAGCGCACTGTTTCATATTTTTATTTTCATTTTCTACACTGATTTAATCCCTGACGGGAAATTAGGGGCACACTTTAGTTAGTTGAATGAATCATGCATATATATATGTATATATGTATATATATATATATATATATATATATATATATATATATATATATATATATATATATATATATATATATATATATATATATACACATATACATACACACACATATATATACATATATATACTGCATATTTTTTTTAATCAAACAAACAAAAAATGGCTGATCATCCACGATATTTAGCTTCTAGTTTGGGTTGGCTAAGAAACAACAGCTAAAGTCTCTCAGATGACAGGTTGGGAAAGCTACTCAGTACGACCCATTGGTCAAACGGACACAGCAGAACTCTGGCGAGTTAATTGTGATCATCTCCTCTGCGAGAAACCATAATGATGCATTAATTAATGGTTTGCTTGTTTAAGCAATTCATGATTTATTGATCAAACGCTATTAGTTAAGACCTTCAATGTATGTCTTTTGGGAATAAAATGAATCTTCAAAACCTGCAGGAAAATCATTATATGTGTTCAAATCTTGGTTTTAGCGGCCATGGAAACGTGATTATGAGGAATTCCTACATCTAAAGAGAATATTAAATACATTTCCCATGGCAGTCAAACCAACTGAGGTGACTCCTACTGGATCCAACCAGCCCCCCAAACAAAAGCATTTGAAGTAGATCCATTTCAACCATTTAATCTACATATTTTATTGGTGGATTTTCAGCTCAATCCAGGCTTCAATTGAATAAAGTCTCAATCCATTATTTTTGATGTTAGACTGCACACAGCAGCTTCATATCTCTTGTTTGAAAGGTCCCAGCAGAGGCTGGGGTTGACCTACTGCTCTTGTGGAGTAACAAGTCCTCTGCGGGTTTCATATTCCAGTCTGCATTTGGATTAATTAAGAAATTCTTATTAAAATTGTAACCAAGCTCCAGTTCATCCTGTTAAGTAACATAAGGAAAAGTCCATGAGGATTTTTCACCCTCCCCCACCATTTTTCCAAGATTCCATAAAACGCATAACTTTGTTAAATAATTTTCAGAGCAGTTTGGAGTGTTTTCTAAGCTCCCCCTCATGGTTTTGAAGTCATCAGTGGCTTTAAATAACTCAGGCTGTATTATAGCCATGAAATATGGCTTCACTCAGGGTAAAGCCAGTTATCCTTGGGCTGAAAAGTGATTTGACAGAGCAACACCTCAAGTTGCCTTCCAAAGTAACACACTCCATATATTTCTCCCACTATCTCTGCATGAATTTCCCTGAAAGGCATCCAAAAAGCAACCTTCATCTGTCCCTCAGATGACCCTCAGAATCTCTGTTAATGCCATATAAAACATCTTTTTGAATTGTTTGTTTCAGGCAGTCTTGGTTAGACAGACACTTTACAAATTGCTGAACTACACTCTTAAACTGATTGTTGCTCTTGGCAAGAGTGTTAAGTTCTTAACTAAGTGCCCTCCGAGGAATTCATTTCCAGTTCATCCCGGTGTTTTTCTTTTTTTCCTTAAACAAGCAGGTGCTGGTCATCACCTGTAATAGACTGTGGAGGGGTTACAGAATATGCCAGACTCGCCTCGCAATTAAAATCAGTGGAAGAAGCTTTGGCATATTGCCTTAAAGGATCTCATGTGTGCGTATTCTCTTGGGTCCTTTCAATGCTTTGCTGCTTGCCCTCTCCTCTACTAAAGTTTCTTTACTCAAATAGGGTACTGGCTGTTAGCAGCATCTCACTTTCTCTCATTAAAGGCTAGGTCAACCCAACTGGCATGTTTTGTTTTATTGAGCCTGCTTTTAGGGTTCAGCATAACTTTCTACTTTGTTTTTAAGACACAAAAAAAACCAAACTTGATCTTGGCTCTAGAGAATCGTCTCTCTCTTACAGTAGCATGCTTTGCTTTCTTTTATTTTTTTTAGACTCAAACCTCTACTTATTGAGCTGTTGCCTAGTTAAACATGCAGCTGTTGGCACCATTCCTAATATAGTGCTGCATTTATCTCTTTTTTTTTTTCCAAAAGCAGGCTAGGGAGTTGTTGAAATCTTTAAAACACTGAGACACTCAGAAAGTAACAACACCTGATGCCTCACCTGGATAGAGAAAGAGGAAAGGCAAATGTGAGTATGATAAATAGAAAAGGGAGAAGAAGAAGAAGAAAAGTACCAAGTTTTGAATCATGTCAGGTTGGACAGTGCTGCAAACGCAGGGTCAGAAGGCTGGAGAAAGCGTTTGAGGTAGAAATAAAGGCTTCATGAGCCTCTACCTCAGCTAGGAGGCACTCTCAGTCATTCTTATGAAGTGTGACCTCCACAGACTATTAAATCTCCCTTAACCCTCTTAGATTTCTTGAAACCTTGGAGGTGAGCGAATTACCCGAAGGCAACCAGGTATATGGCAGCGACGACACGTCTCTCATGCTCGAAACACACGATCCACCGGTGAGATATTGGTATGCCTGCTCTAAAATCAAACATATATTATCCCTTCATCCAGGCTCATCATTTAAGATATAGCTTTTAGAGGTCAAGCTATTTTTGTCGTGCCGCCTTGTAAGGCGTATAGTTCCGTTTCTCAATTCTTGGCATCGGGCCCAGAGAGGGACTAAAGTGTAATGACTCCTTACAGTAAATAATGAAAATACTGTGAATTTAAGCAGATTTTGCATTAACATAGACAGGAGCCCTACTTTGGTGTATATATAGAAGCATTAAGAGAGAGTGTGTGAGGTCCGGATACTTTTTGATGGGAGGGTGAGTAAGGACAGGGGGAGGACTAGGTTACTGGTCTCCAGAGGGACAAAATGGGAGCACAGCTGCAGCTGACCCAGCTTTATGTGCTGTGGTGAGGAAGCTGAGGTGGGCTGGCTGCTGCTGGACAGGCCTCAGCAGCCGACCGCAGTGGTGGATCAAGCTGAGAAAGAACGTGAGGAGCATTACATGCTGTTGTCCACACAGACCTGGAAAGAGAGGTTTAAAGCTTAAAAAAAAGAATGTATGAAAAGAGAGAGAGAGGAAGCAGGAAAAAAAAAAAAAAACATAGGGCCAAAAGCCTGACTGGAAATCTGGGCATCTGCAGGACAGAGATAGGGTCACATCTCGACCGTTTATCAAAGAGGAAAGCAGATTTCACAGCTGATGGGTCGGCTGTGGCAGGTCTGCAGACCCCAGGGGCTCAGCTTGGCAAGAGGGAGTGGAGTTGTACTTGTTACTGTTGCAGACCTGTTAACACACTCACATTACACACAACTGGACAAACATACACCTGGTCCTACTGGGGTATTTTTTATACACAGGCTTCATCATTCTCAGATTGCATATAGACTAAATATCGCACTTAAGTGCAGTTAAGACATCGTACTGGAAAGGCAGAAAGCTTTGAGCTGGATTTACAGACAGAGCAAAGTTTGAAATGATAAATAACTGTGAGGATCAGGAAGAGGCAGAAATACAGCAACGGAAATACAGAAACTGAAAGAGAGAAAATTTATAAAGAACATGGGCTCTTCTCTTCTCTTCTCTTCTCTTCTCTTCTCTTCTCTTCTCTTCTCTTCTCTTCTCTTCTCTTCTCTTCTCTTCTCTTCTCTTCTCTTCTCTTCTCTTCTCTTCTCTTCTCTTCTCTTCTCTTCTCTTCTCTTCTCTTCTCTCCTCTCCTCTCCTCTCCTCTCCTCTCCTCTCCTCTCCTCTCCTCTCCTCTCCTCTCCTCTCCATCTGACTGATGGAGCAGCCACAGCACCATCTCATCCCTCACTTCTCACGCTGATCAATCAGACCATTAGACTCCAATTACAGTCTCAGCCCTGGTGCAGGTGAGCGACGAGCACATCCTGTCGGCTGCAGACACATCGCCTCAGACTGGCGTCCTCACACTTCCCAAATTAACACAAATTAATAGTGACACTCAGACATAAATGTCTGCAATCGAGAGGCTAAATTAACAGTCTGGGTCGAAGCTATTGAGTAGCAGGTGTCTTTAAAAGTGGTAATTACCAATCCTGGACAGAACCGGGGAGAGCTGGTGGCACACGGTTTGCCTGGAGTCAGGGGCCCGGCCCCTGTTAGCCTGGCTCCCATTGTAGGTGTTAATAATTGATTGGGGGGGAGCTATTAATGAGCAGCAGATTTAGAGCTCTGTTGTAAATGTGTGTTGATGAGGGTGTTGCTGCCTCTTGTTCAATGCTTTACCAATGCTAATTACTGAGGCTTAGTCAAGGTGCACTGTAATTGAGTGCAGATTCTATAGAAATCTGGTCTTTATGTGTTTTGAGGGCCTTTTAGTACAAATTACATGGTAATTATAATTCACATGACTCCAGATTAAGATCAATTTGTATGTTTTTTAATCTTGTCTTCTATCTTAATTTACTTGCAAGAAACATGTTATTGTGAGATTAGATTTATGATGAAACAGAGCTACTGTCGGAATCTCTGGCACAAAAAGTCAATGATTTATCAGGTTAAAGGTCACAATGAGAATCAGTAAACTCTGTAGGATAAATTAATAAATCAACACATTTAAATTATTGCATTTGTAAAACTAGTGATTTCTGTTGTGTTTTCTTCTACTTACTTATTTTATAGATCTATTTTAGTGAAACACATGTCAGAAATAATCTAAATTGTGAGGGAACAACCTTAAATGTTTGTTGTTGATAAGTTAGACATGTGTAACACAGAGAATTAATCCTTTATGAATTCTTTTGATTTTTCAAGTCTAACTCACACTGAAATAATTCATATTTGTACTGAAATGTACATGAGAACACGAATATCTTTGTCCTTTTGTGCAGAATTTGTATGTGTATGTGTGTGTGTTTGTGTGTGTATCTACATGCAAAGATGCACTTACACGTGTGTGTTTTGCGCCGTGCTGTAGTGTCTGTTTGGGGTGGGAGTGCACGAGCGAGCGCCTCGTGGGCATGCACGTGCAGACGGCGTTCTGCTTTTAGCTGTGAACAGAGAGCTTTAGCTCCAAGACTACAGAAGAGCGAAAATGTCAAGATGCTGTCCTAATTTTCAGCTGGGACAGAGAGAGGTAGAGGCTGTCAGTCGATGGAGTGTGATTATTGTGTAATTTAGTACAAGCATAAGAATATGGGCCTGTGTGACCAAAAAAAATGCTCCAAAATTATTCAGCCCATCACTCAAGCTATTTATCTCAGCCCTTTTGCCCACCCTCTCTTTCCAATATGTTTATTGTTAGCTACCCCTAAACTTTAACAAGTGGTGGCAGATTTTCTGTTTCAGAAATTATATTTTTCTTCTTGTCATTGCTTCATTAATCAAGAGGAGGCATTCTGAAAAATGTTTTGTTTTGGAGCCTGCAATCTATTTTGTGTGTGTGTGTGTGTGTGTGTGTGTTGTAGTTAATCTGCGCCCGTGGCAGGTTTCCCCTCCGAAACGCAGCGCTAAGCAGCGGTATCGCAGGCCTATTGTTGTAGCCTCTGTCATAGCAAGGAGAGCCTGATGCAGGCCTGGGCTCGCCTGATAAGGAAAAGAGGATTCAACATGGCTGGAAAGGAGAATCAGTGGGACTTGAGAGTGGAGTATGGATGGGGCAGATGCGCTCACACACACACGTACACACATACACACACACACACACAAACACACACACATACAGAATGATGCACACATGTTCTGTACGCATACAGTCACACATGAGCCGGTGCACACACACAAATCATCACCATCATCACACTGGCACATGCCCAGGCAATTATTTACAGTAACATCCAATTACATATGCAAGAAGGCACCGGGGATGGGACCTCTCTGTAGTATGGTTACTAAATGAGACACACACACACACACACTCACTGGAATCTGCATATACATTGTATACATTAAACAAAAATTTAACTTAAAATCTACGTTTTCCAGCACGAACATGTTCATGTCCGTCCGTCTGCATTTAAAGGTGCCCCCCCCCCCCCTCACACACACACACACACACACACACACACACACACTCTGCTTTCTATCTGCCACACTGTCTTGGATGTGGTTTGAAAGCACTGAACATTATCTGGACTAACAGGATTTGAATTTCTGTGTTGGACACACAAATAATACTGGCACAAAGAATGTGGCTTCATCTAATGAAATAATAGGCCCAAATTTTAGGCGGGGAACCAATTTGTGATTGCATGCATCAATTATTTCTTGGGTTTAAACCAATATCAGTGCTGGGGTCTCTTCAGATTGGTAAAATGGTAATTATCTGGCCTGCGTTCTCCTCGCCCAATGTCATCCATATATTTATCGATGGCACCATCGCTGCTGTTCACGTCCTTACATTTAAAGGCGGAACATGCTAGCAAAATTCTATATTTATGTATTTATTCCCCCAAGTTCACACTCTCAAACTTTACTTTGTGTGCATAGATAGAATTCATTTCCCGCCCACAGATCCACATATTTGCTGTGAAGCACTCAAGTCAGTCTGCTAGCAGGTAGGCTGTAATGGCTCCACTGTTAGAGAGATAATGCATGGTTGACTTGATCTACACATGAACCTGACATTTAGGCCTCGCTACATGACAACACAACTACCCTAAACTGATCCAGCAGGTCCCCTGATAAGCAAAGCAGGACTCACTGATGTGCTTTGCACTCACTGTAATACTGCATGCTTCCCTCAAACATGCTAACAGCACGTTGACGATAAATACACGCGTACAATCCAATGCTTTTCCATGTATATGTTTAGCAAGGCTTATTGATTTAGATAGTTAATTTTCAAATAATGTGTTTGAATGGTAATGGGGTGCATCTATTCTAATTATTTCAAATATTACTGAAATATCAATCATGGTTTTCAAACCTGCGTGTTCTCAAAAGTCAAGATTTATTTCTTGTAAATCCAGTTTTTGTTTTTTGTTTTTTTATCAAAAGAATCAAAGTGAAAATTGAGTGTTAATCTTTTCACTTTTCTCCTACTCTACAAATCATGTCCTGCTTTTGCTTTTATCAAATGTCATCAAAAACACTTTCATGTTATTTCATACATTTACACTGATGCATTTTGGCTATGCTTTACAATTTTATTAGACTGCTTTCATTTCTGTTACTTTTCAAAGAATTTACAAAGAATTCTTTAAGTTCCCTAAGTTCCTAGGAACTTCTAAATTACTGTAGTTCATCCTTCAGCAGTTGCAACAATAAAGTACAAATTATGCCTTGACTCATCTGCCTATTTGCAGTCAGAGAACAGAATTTTTCTCCCAATGCAAACTTATATTTTAAGCATATTTTTCTGGGATTACTATGATCATGCCTGAGTTGGATTGGCATCATTAGAGTCTTTTATTTGAGCTTTCATTGATCTGAATGCTTCTTCAGGCAATGCTTCCTTTCCACATCATTGCAGGTGTGGTTGCATACAGGTTCATGGAAGTAAACAAGTAAACATGCAGATACGTTATGAAGGAAACATCCTAAATGATCATTCTTTGAACTAGATTACGAGGATTCCGTTGTCGTTTGTTTTGTTTTTGTTTTTTTTCATCAGTTTATTCTATTCTGCTTTATGTTCATCCATTGCTCAGCAGCAACAAAGCAGGGGGTGGGGGTGGGGGGGGCACTCTGCGTTCCCTTGTCCCACCTCTCTTACATGTCTCTGGATGTTTGCTGTCATTGGAACATCAGGAAACAGTAGTCTGCCTTCACCCCATAGTTACTGCAGGTTTATGTTTTCTTCATGTCTTAAACATTCACAAAAAGCTTGATTGACTCTTTTTGACTTACTTTAACACTTAATCACTTATCTTGGTTATTTCAAGCGCAGAAAAACACTGTCTTGTATAAGATGTGTTTATTTGTTTAGATTTAAGTTTTGGTCTTTGCAGAATGTTAGACAGGCAATAATAGTCAGGTTGAGAGCCCCTTTCTTTGTTTTATATGCAATATGTCTTCACAAATTAATGATATCCAAGTCTTTGCTGCAGTGAGAGAAGAAGAAGAAGAAGAAGAAGAAGTAAACGAAGTGAAATAAAGTTGAGTGGTGCCAGCTGCTTTGCCATCTGTCACTGTCATGACTGGACTCATGATATGTTGAAACAACTTTCGAGAAAAGTGGTACGATAATCCTCAATGTTTCCATTTTCCAGGTCCTGATAGCTCTTCTGGTATTCCAGCTGAGTTCACAGTGGTGGTGGTGGGGTGGGTGGGGGGGGGGAGTTTGTGGTACATGCAGTCGGTTGATCACTCCTTCTAATACGGTGAACCTGAAGTTTAGATCACGACTACCAATAGGAGGATGAAACAAATGAATGCAAGAGAAAAGATTAAAAAAAATCAGACTTCAACAGGCTTTGTTTGTCTACAAATAATAAAAGTCTGTCCAACAAAGATGATAGGTGTTTATTTTGAGGTTTCATTTCTTTGCCACTGATATGAAAGCAAGAAAAAAAGAATTCGAAATTCTCCTCAATCATACGTTATTTACTGCAATCATCACAAAGCACGAGAAATCGTCACAAACAAAACTCTACATTGTTTCCTCCTGTTCCTCCTCATGCTCACATTGGCGATAGACGTCGAGAAGCCTGCTTGCTTCGCCTCCCTCCCACTGCAGGGAGGCAAACCCCTGCTGGTGGACCTTGAATGGTCCTCGCTGTCCCCTGTCCTGGCCTTAGCCCTGTGATCCTCATCCCAGTTGGCTCGGGGCCCTCCAAAGGAACAGTCCTGTCAAACTCTGGACGGATGAACAACCAAGCAGAAAAAAACTGAAGTGTTCTTGTCAAAAAAAGGGTTAGCACCGAAGATAAAAAAAGCTGATAGGTGCTGGTGGAGATGAAGGTCTGGACAGTGTCCATTTGCTCCTTGGTGGTCCAACAGCGCCTCATTAGATGGATGTGTATAAGGCTGTCAGAGCAGGAATATTATACCACGAGGTCGTCAGCAAACTAATTGGGTAACAAAGACCATTTCCAGCTCGGGGAACCCATCTTTTAACAGTCCGCGTGCTGAGACTCTGATAAGAGAGTTCACGTCTAATGCATTTAGTGAGGTGCAAGTTCACCATCTTTATCTTATTTACTTAACTTGGTGTAAATATTGTTGGTCTTTTACGGTGGATTTAGTAAGACCCCATTTCTTTGAAGTGCACCCAAGGATCAAACTATCGAACACGGGCAGCAATATGGAGACGATCATGTGGTATGGAAATCACAGATACTTTTTACGCATTTTCTTCAACATTAGAAGAAAGTTACATTCGCAGTGCACTTCCTGTTTCTTCTCTTGGTGTTTTGTCATAAATTATTATTAATTGTGCGCTGTGTTTATTCTAATTTGTACACTTAGATAAGGAGCTTTCTTTTCTGAAACAGGAGGTGAGAGAGTCTCCAGAAATAAAAATCACATAGGGTAGATGTTGTTCTAATGCTTTGTGCAATTTAGTCCACTGGAGAAGAGAAGGGGAGTTCAAAAGAATATTAAAATTCAATACCTAAAGGGGGGCACAGAGGTTTATCTAAAGTCAGGGGCTTTATTCAAGCATCGTGCCTTCTATTTTATTGTTGGTTTTTATTTGCTGCCTCTGACGGATCCCGTTTTGCCAACTTTGGTTATGAGCAGGGATTTGTTGTGACCCCATTGACTGATTGACTCTTGAGTTCCCTTTCTTCCCCTTTGAAGAAATTCCCAATCCACATGTTTATTCCCAGCAGTGAAAGAGGGGATCTGTCCAGAGAGTATGCCACCTGCCACCTTGACCCCTAAGGGGCCATGGTAATATCCATACAGGTGAACATTACTGGCTCCAGGTTTGCTATTATGTTCTCTCACACGGATCCTCGTCGCTCGGGGAGTCAGCCCTAACTTACATGCAAAAGATCAAACAAGTCCTTCCCAATTGAATTCAAATGGGAAATTTCGAGTAATTCAAACAGTGAGTGGTGAAGCGACAGGGCTATTCTGTCCCCTGACCAAAGCCAAACACAAGTAGTAGACGAGTACATACGTGCAATCTACCTCCAAGACACGATTAAGTCCCCGGAGTACGAGCATTACAAATTCAGCTTTCTCTTGTTTACAACTTCAAATAGTTCTCGGGACACATGCATGTACTTGTGAAGTTGAATTAAACATTCTCCATTACAAAGAAAGTTGAGGGCATTGTTGGATGATGCTGAAGGGCTGGAAAGGAAGTGAAGATTATTCATATGGAAGTTGTTTTTTTTTTTGTTTTTTTTTTTTTTGCTTGAATCGGAAGAGAGTGGCGTGGGTGATGTACAAATATTCAAGGAAGGAAAAGGGAGGAGATGAGAGAGCGTTGGAGATAAGAGGAGGAAAGAGAGGGGGAAGGAAAGGAATAGAGTAAGAATTGATAGTAAAGGAAAAGAGGTTGCTTGTCTTTAGGGCAGGTACAGCTTACGCTAAACCAGAGCTGGAGCGACTCAGTGTGCCTAAAGTTATTGAAGAATGGGGTATGGAGGGAGTACCCCTCCCCCGAAATCCTCATTCTTCTCTCCTGTACCACTTAATTTAGTAAGATGTACATTCACTTTAAAAATGCCAAACTAATATAGTAAGATATTCTATGGCGTATCAATAAATAAGCTGTAGTCTTGAAACAGCAGCCGATCACTCATCTGATTTGAAAAGCTACTGAACATACAGTCATCACGCACTGACACCAACAGTCAGTATAAATACGACCACTGTGAGCATTTCAATGAAGGGAAAGAAGTAATAGCTAATGCAGCACATGAACTTTGATGCTTACAGTCCAGTCAGCAGGATAAAAGGTGATTTAAATGAGAAAATATTTATTCCCCATAGTGCCACCATGATAGCGGCAGCCAAATAAACGCACATGCGTATAGTGATGGGGGTGTCCCTTTAAAGATTCTGGGAACAGCAGCGACTCTCTAAATTTAATCGATTTTAAAATGAAAAGTCAATTTAACAAAGTTGAAAAGAGAAAGATGGGCTAAAGGGAGAAGAAAAAAAAAAAAAAAAGGCATTCTCTTGCACTCAAGCAGTAAACTAACTGCCGCACAGAGCAGGCAGAGATTTCAGCTGAATTATCTCCCACCTCACATTTGCTCTTAGGCAAGCAGTTTAAAAGCCAAGCGATTGAGCCAGTGATCCAATTTGAAATGCAGAAATGATTAGAGCAGCTTGCCTCATTTCATATCGAAATTCTCTGATTTATGACAGGGCACCAGCCAAGATCTATCTCTAAAGGGAATTAGCGAGCAATTCCTGCATATTTCTGTTATTTAGTCTCCCAATAGCAGATGCTATAGCCTTAGAGAGAGGGAGAGAGAAAGGGGAGAGAGGAAGGAATGAAAGCGATACGTAGGTATCTTTTCATTTCACCAGATGTAACCGTAGTCATTTAGAGGAGGGGAAAAAAAAAAAAAATGACAGAAAAGCAGACTTGAGAAATGAAGGCATTTCCTTCTTTATTTAGGATGTTGACTGTGAATCTTATTTCATGTAGCAGTGGAAAAATATGCAGCACCTAAGTATGAATGCACACGTCTTTTCCAAGCATGGATAGTAATGTGAGGATACAGACTGGCTTTGGCCGTTTTATTCAACAAAAAAAGACCCTTACAACCCAACCATCCTTGAGGCTAAGAAAATATTAATACGCAGCGCGATAACGAGGGCTAGAGGAAAATCTCCCTTAATGAAATTTCCAGTTGACCACATGCAATTTGTTTCATCGCAGTGAACAACTAATTGCAAAGGACGTTATCAAGGTGTGAGTGTGCTGTCTGCTGTAAACTGACTGGTAAAACAGGTACAAATCCTTTATCCTCATTCCCATGTTAGAAACAGAGAACATATAAACTTGACATAACCTGTACATAAGCTTTTTTTTTTTTTTTTTTTTGGTTGTTGTTGCATTCATAGTCCTGGTATCACCTGAGAAGAACATTGTACCTTAAACTTAGGCTGTTAAAGAGGGTTCAAATGTGATGTAAGGGGGAGAAAAACATGTTTTCTCATAGAAAATGAGGGGAAAAAAAAAAAAAACTGTTGATGTCATTATTTGACTGTTGCGTTTCCTCTAGTGTTTTTCTTTCAAAATGGCACTACTTCATACCGAGTGGGTGTTGAAAGCGGGACGTATGAAGCCAAATGAATGTCTTGAGATATTCAGACGCAGTGGTTTTGATCTCTCAGTTGTCTAAATCCTGCAGCCGTGGGATCAAGACGGATACAGTGCCAGTCAGTGACCTTGGTGAGGCGGAGAAAAAAAAAAAAAAGAAGAAAATACGGTGAGGAAAATAATCATTCCCACCAAGGTTTGTATCGATTTCACCTGCCCTGACCATGCAGCGGGTTAAGGATAGCCAGTGGTGGTGAAATGGTCAGCGGTGATATCATTAGCTTGTTGTTTACACAGGGAAGCAGGGACTTAGAAGAAGCCTGAGTGTCACAAGCCACTTTCTTCTTCACCTCCTTCAGCTGATCAGAGGATCATGGTATCAAGGAGGGATTAGTAGCGACTTGGGATTTGTGTGATTGGTTAATTTATTGCGGTGATGGCAGGTCTTTCATCTATGGCAACATTTAATCAGCGCAGCCACAGAGGCTATTACAGGTTAGCTCGTTTCTGGAGTCAGTCCGGCTGTGCCATCAGCTCTATCACAATTCCCCTGAAATTTCCAAATTATCTGGAACAGGCTTTAGCTTCTCAGTAATAAAAATTAGAACAGATTCCTGATAGAAGCTTTTTGCTCACACAGGGCCAATTATAAATAGTACAGCCTTGCCTTGGAAGAGGAAAAGGAGAGGGGGGAAAAAAATCCAACTCTGAGAGATGGGCGCGGAACTTATCGTTCAGCTCCTGCTCCGCTCTGATCCAAATCCGTGTGGCTGAAAATTTATATTAGATTTTATCACAGAGGCCTAAGTCTAGAAAAATCAATGAAGGTTATCTTTTATGTTGCAGCAACTTGTGGAAATATTGATTTTCATTTTATAGCGAATTTGGAGCATCAGTTTGTAATCACTTCCTCGCTGACTACACTGTTTTGGTCACTGTATCTCTTACACGAAGAACGGTAACAGAGCTCAGAGAAAGAAAAAAAAAAATAGAAATAGAGTATTGAAACCACTGGAGTGAAGGCAGAGGGAGGATAAACCATAACACACTACATGGACAGGAAGGCCAAAGGGGCTTTTACAGGCTCTGACAGAGATGATAGTCTGTAAACTGATATTAAATACTTTATCTCTGTAAATGAAACAAATATTTCCTGTTCTTGAAACATCAATTTTTGAGGTATTTAAAAAAAATAAAAAATACTAGGCATGATATTAAATAATAATAAAAAAAAAAATCTGTTTTTGCATTTTAAACATCATACTGATTCAAATAAAATAAAGATGAACCAAGATGTCTTTACTGGATACATTTAACTATCCAATAGGAGTCAGCGTATTTTACCAATACCGCTGTTCTGTTTTGGACAGGAACAACTTCTGTATATCACATCATGCTTGTGTAATTGTTAGACAGAAGAGCAGTTTGTTTCTCCAAAGCCCATTCATCATGAGCTCTCTCCCTGCAGGCAAATCAAAATTTTCTGCCTGTCAATCTGCATTTCTCCTGGCCTTGGCCACTTAGGCCAGCTGATCCGCTTGTACAAATGTTTTCATTTGCATTTGCAGGCGCTCCTCCCTGCAGTGACGCCACTGCGTCTTAATCCTAAATATGTTGTGTGCTGTTGCTTTTCGCCATTTCTTTGTCTTGGTGAACGCTGTGGTACATGCTGCATGCTTACAAAGCACATAGGCCACTATTGTCACAATAGATGCATTATGTAAATCTGCACCAAGGCACAGTCATGGATTGTTGCTGCTGGTGTTCCCAACAAAAAGAGAGCAAAGAAAATAGAAGCAATTACCAATTAAATCAAAATAACACAAAATGCACATATTTTGAATTTTAAAAGTTTCTCTCACTGTGACAACCGGTGAAGCATTGGTGATTATTGTATTGCTTCGTATTAATAGCAGCGGGAGGATGTCTGCTTAATGTGGTATTTTGTCTCTGTTGGCTACATTAACAGCAGCTGGAATATCATGAATTCCCAGGGGCTCAGAGGTGCGGCAGAGAGGCCTCACGCTGCTGAATAAGAGATGGCTCCAGTCTGGAGATCTAAGGAAGGGTTAATCTGATTCCCATTTCAGATAGTCGTCCTAGCAACAATCGGATGGTCTGCTCTGCTCCTTTGACAGGGGTGTGAGATTTTCAGGTTAGCCAGATAGAAGACTTTATTGTGAAGCTAATTTGAAATGAGAACTGGAGGATGACTGAAATTACAGAGGTCTTCTCTGTCTCATCTGCTGCCAGGATGGGATAAGGAGATGCCAGAAGAAGGTATAAGAATATCAACACACACAATTTACTGCTTGTGTTTGATCAGTTTGGCAGTGCAATTTGCCAATCTATATATTTTCTCTCTCTCTTGCGCTCTCTCTCTCGCTTTATAAATATATACATATATATATATATATATATATATATACATATATACATACAGACGTGTGTGTACCTGTGCATGTGTGTGTGTGTGAGCACTATATTTGTTTCAGTTGCTTTTTTAAAGTTTTTTTTTTAATTTGCAGACAAAACCTCAACAGATTACCATCATTTCTCTGAGATGTATTTACCATTGGTAAATAATTCTCCCTGTGGAAAAAAAAAAAAAAAATCAGTTTTTCCTCCAGCCTCAGACTAGATGCAGTTCATAGAAAGAGAAATAGCGAATGGGGGAGGAAGAGGAGGAGGAGGAAGAGGAGGGGGCAGTGCAGGCACACAGCCGGAGCACCGTGCTCATCTCTTGTGCATATCTGTGCCAATTCAGACCTTTAACATGCTCAAGTGACATTTGCATTTATCCTTGAAGGTTGTTGCCATTTGCGGAGGAGAAATAAAGCACCGGAGAGAACTAGTGTTTTTCTGTTGCATTAGGCAGATGGACAGCGTCCTGTCGCCGCCTGCCTCTGATGGAAAAAGAAATGAAGTGTCGAGATTGCACCTCAACCCATTTTCTCTCAGCGTAACTATTTCTGTAACATCCTAATGAAGGAGGGCCCAGAGGTTCAAAAGTAATGGCCTTGAAATACTGACATTTTGCCTTTGAGTAATAAGCTACTGTACCTGGGTGCCTGAGATGATGCTTCAAACCCCTCCAACACACACTCAGCACCACCAACACACCTTTTAGCACAAAGCAAAAGAGAAAAGATCACAAAAATAAAATAAAACAGAAGAGAAAATCATGAGAGGATGAAATAGAGCGAGCCAATCTAGTGACACTTCACTGTGCAAATCTAATACAGTTACACTCTATCTCCCTGTTTTATTTCTTCTTTTCAAGGAATAAAACTCCACGTTTGACCTCTGACCAAGAAGAAAAATGACCTTACACATTCAGAATAATTTTTCCGGCATATTATAACAACTCTAACCTCAATCGCCCTTTGAAATGGATACTGATTCTTTAAATTCTTCCCTGCTTGTTTCAGGAAATAGTGAGATCCAGGCGATAGCGAGGTACAATGTGCCCAAAGTTCACCGCAGAACACTCGCTTCCTTCTCTCTGAAAGTCGCTAGCCTTTTTTTTTTTTCCCCTTTAGCTTTCTTTCTTTTTTTTTTCATAATTCCCAGACACCTTAGATGTTCTTCTTAATCTGAGACATCTGATGCTAAATCACTGGCTTCAATCCTGGATGATCATTCCTGCTTTCTGATACAATGCATGCTCTTACACCCATTTGTCGCCACTCCAACCTCTGCACAACCTTTGTCTGCAGACCACTGCACACACACACACACATGCACACACACACACACACACACACACACATCCACAGACACACACACACACATGCACAGGCATACACACAGATGCAGATACATAAAACCTGCCCTGCTTCGGAAATCTTCACAGCAATGTTAAAATTGGATTAGGGTGGACTTGGGTTGTGTGTTATACAGTTTCTGCAGAAGAGCATAACTCAGTGGTTATTAATGTTTCTTTAATCACCAAAATAAGCAAATGATTAGTGTTTGTTATCTATCCCCGACCAGAAGACGAAGAGCACGGTCCCGGTGGTGCTGAGCGCCGGCCCCAGGTGGCTGCTGGATGTGACTTGGCAGGGAGCGGAAGACAACAAAAACAACTGCGTGGTGTACAGCAAAGGTAAGCACGCCGCTCCGGCATCCTGTTATCTCTCCACGGTGCAACACACCACGCCACGGCACCGCCGCAAAGACAATCCTCCATCCTCTCCACTCCTCTGGCTGTCTTTCTCTCCATCTGTCTCTCTGTCTTTGAATTCTTCTCTTTCCTTTCTTTCTCTCCTTCTCAAAGTCAGACACATGCACAAATAGCCGTTTGTGTGCAGCTCCAAGGTCACGGAAAGAGGCGCCCACTCCTACAGCGTATCTGTTTTACTCCAAAGATCCTTTGTATCACTAAAATTCTGATTAGAAACTGAGAAACATCATTTGACACATAAAGTTAATGGTCTTTAGATTTCAGACGGTAATTAATGCCCCCTCTTTTCTCTTGTTTTTCTATGGAATGAATCCCTATCTCAGTGCAGATACAGCCTGGAGATGGGTTGGCCATTTTGGTTCATTTGTTCTTTCACTAATTCAGTATAGCTTTAGCTGTTTATCTTTAATAAATCATACAACCCATTCCCCATGCAACACTGGGGAATGAAACACAACATATCTGTCAGGCACTCCCAGTATATATTCAGCCTTGACCCTCAAAGCATAAGAAAAAACCCAAACGATGTTCTGTCATTGAGACAAAGTCGTCAATCTGCTGCATTGTGTCCAAGAAAGTCCTCATTAAAACAGCCCAACATGGATGTGCAGACAGCCTGGTTTGTTGCAGGACGTATAAGAGGATGCTTAAAGTGTATACAGTCCTGACACAACAGTCTGGAGCTTCACTCCTCATGAAAGCGCGAGGCTTCTGCAGCTATAATTGGGTCTTGACGGGTGTTAACCAGCGAGACACGGAAAAATAAATACGTAAATAAAGATGTGTTTAGGATTCCAAAGGGTGAAGGAAAAGGGGGTTTCATTTATCACTTTTCAAAAATGATTACCCCGTGACAATACCCCTAAAGCTGAA
Source organism: Antennarius maculatus (assembly GCA_013358685.1). NCBI lineage: Eukaryota > Metazoa > Chordata > Actinopteri > Lophiiformes > Antennariidae > Antennarius > Antennarius maculatus. The sequence goes on from CM023615.1 coordinate 4,489,791, forward strand.
ATGGAGCTTCTTCTCCCTCAAAGTGAATAAAGTGGCAGGAGTGGGATTTGCAACCCGGATTTTCAGTCTCCCAATTCTCATCTACTAATCACTAGACTGCACTAGGGAGTTATCCTCTTAACCGGCTACTTAACTTTGTGGTCTTTATCACCAAATCATTAAAGTTTTTGATAAGCTGTTAAAGAAGATTATGCACTTCTTTAAAATCTTCTAATCTTTTTTGCTCATAGACTTGACTGTATAAAACAAAAAAAAGGGGCAATAACAGGATTTCTGGAGAATTTTCCTCCTCCTCTGTTCATACATGTCCTCCAGATAGCATCACATACAGTACAGGACAGCAGCATCACCTCAGCTACGCTCATGAGAGCTTCTTTGTTTGTCGCTTCCAGTTTGACCTTATTAAATTAAACACAATAACATCTGCAGATGTCCTCTTGTGAGAGTTACTCTGTGCCGTATAAGTTCATTACAGTAAATCCTCCACAAGGATCCTCACACGCTTGCCAGACGATGATAAATGATAACAAAGAGAAAGTCGAACACAAAGAATTAATTTAAATCTCAGAGCAGTAGTTTAATGTCTCTTGTCACCTCGTGTTTGTCGTATCTGAGACATCACTAAGCTGACAAAACAGCCCCCAAAAACTCATCTGATATCCTTTAAATCCGCTCTGTTCTTCTGTAGTTTTTGAAACCGATTTAATTTAATTTCGCGTCACAAAAACGGTTCCACTTTTCACACGATGAAAATGTTTCACTTTGAAAAAAACTTTGATAGTGCTATGATAGCACAAGGTGCAGTTCCGCGCTACACTTCGAACGGGTCTGCAGCAACTTTGCCACAAAGCTTCGGATAAATTGGTTGGGTTTTCTCGACTCTCTATCCAAAAATTGTTCCACGTTTTGCTTCTGGCGATTTTTTTTTTTTTTTTACTTGGAGGACTGGAAGTAAGTTCAGAAAGTGTTGGAGTGTTTGATGCCATTCAGCCGTTGGACCCTCGCTTCTAGACTGTGACTTGATTTATGCCGCTCATTCTTCTTCACCGCCCTCTTTTAAATATTCCAATCTGCATGTGTGGGCACCCTCTGGAGGTGACATTGAAATTGAATGTCAGTGTGTAAGAAATATCAAAATCTTTGTCGAAATTCAATTTCGAATCCGGCCTCTTTTTGCTCCGTTTTTTGAAGCGGGGCTGGAGCGGCCGTTTATCGAGTCGACGCCGGATCAACTTGAAGGAAAAAGACTCCAACAGGAACTTTCCTCCTACCTGGAAAAGCTCAGATTGTTTTATCTTCACCCCTGTCCTATTTCTCCTCTGAAGGCGGCTTCATTGCTCCCTGAGGTGCATCACTTATGGAAAACAGTGAATATCTCAATACACAGGATGCTTGCAAAAATATGTGTTGACTCATGTTTCAGTGGTCACAGATTTCTTTAAGGCTGCCTTAAAAGATAGTAGCGGTTCGCTTTGGATGCTTGCCAGTGTGAATCTATGGCGGAGTATCTCTAAGTGAGGACTTCTGATTGGTTGGAGTGTTTGTAGCTCACTGTCGGGTGTCCCGTTCTGTGATTTCTGCATTAAAATTTGCAGCAGTGCTCATCCTCCGTCTCCGATATTTGTCATTCAGGAAGTTGGTGAAATAGGTGGAAGTGGGAGAGAGGACCGGATTCAGCGACGTGATTCCTCTGAGAGTTGTATTCCAGCGGGGCGATATGTATAATACATGCACTGGAGTTAGTAACAAGCAGCATGGTGGTGTAGTCAGGTCCCTCACGGGTGGCCCCTGGTCATCGGCACACTTTTGTGTGTGTGTATATGTCTTAAAATTGCTGTTGCCAGCAAAATTTGTCATCACTTTCCTTGTCTGTAACATTTTCTCCAGAGGAAGATCAAGACATGAACGTTTATCCGTTCAGAAGAAGTTGGAGGTAAAAGATCATGTGCATTTTAAATGTGTTCAAATTAACATTCACACTGCAATTCCATGAATATAAATTCTTCTTTGAATCCTGTTTCTTGAAATGAGGAGCTGAAAGAGCCTGAAGTGGAAGTGGAAAACTGCAATATCTGTTTTTCCCAGGCTGTCAGCACGGCCCTGTTTGTTTTACATTAAACTCCCAGGAAGAGCCTTAGCAGCCAGCCATTACTAAAACGCTCAAGTCTACTACTGCGTTAACTCATTATCGAGAAATCCACCTGGAACTCCCACAATGCTCTCCTCCACAGTCCGACAGTTTCTTTGAACCGCTAAAGTTATAGAAACAGGATGGAAGTCTGCAGAGTAATTACGTGTTACAGTAACACTGGAGACCGAGGACAGAGAGAGAGAGAGAGAGAAAAAGAGAGAGAGAATGACAGACAGCAACTAGGGAGGGAGATAGAAACCAGTGGAGAATTTTCTATACAGATAAACAGCAGATTGATAACCGATACATCTGGTAAGAAGGAGGGATTTTGACAGGGAGAAGAAATTGAGCCCCGTTTTGATATATTTACTTTATGTGTGAGAAACATTGGTTCCGTTAAAATATTGCAACACGCAAAATTTAGCAGCTGTTGTGACCACATCCAGCCATGTTTAAAGGATATTTCTGGTGTTCCCTCTCCATTGTAGGTCATTTGATCCTGTAGGAGGCGCCGTGTTACTTTATAAAAACATTTCAGACCATTTTAAAATAAGATCCATAATTTCATTGAACAGCTGGATATTCTACTTTTTAACGATTATTACTCAAGCAACAAACAAACTGTGCATTCGCTGCCATCTGTTTTTAACAGTGGATTCATGTACATGTAGCGTGAATAGCAGTTGGATGGCGTGAGAGTGTTTAGAGATATTATTAGTTTTTGGTCTTTTTTACTGAAAACCATTGAGAATAACTAAAATGTAGCCGATCAGATGAATCTTACATTATATTTTTATTATGACAGAAGAGTTCTCATAAAAACCGTTCTGTCTCATTTCTGAAATAAGTTCCATTCTCAGTGTGATCTTTCATTGTGCGTCGCCTTTTGTTACCTGATATATGCGGCCGCTGAAACTATACACGACCACATTACGTGGTATTTATTCAGAGGTGACCTAAACTTTTCAACTGTAAGCCTCTTAAACCAGACCACATCCAGATACAGCATGTCCAATAAGTCTCCAGAGCCACTCAGTCCATTGTTCGTTCAGAAATTGACCAATGTAACTAGGCCGTTTTACATAAGCCCAAACTGTGCCGAATTAGCCAGCTCACTGTGTCTTTGTATTTTTTTTTTTTTTTAATATTCTCTAAATCCTCACAATCAGATCTGTCTTTATGCCTCAATTTGCTCCTTCTGTGGACCTCTGAGGCATAAGGTGAACCAGCACGACCTGCTGTAGCATCCGTCTGACCGGAAACGTTCTGCCAAAGACATTTCAAGTTGTCTTTATTTTCTCAAACATGCACCATTTCCCTTCTCCTCTCCCTGGCAGCGCGAGGCATTAAACATCACAAGGAGAGGGCTTTAACAGTTCAAAACGTAATTGTTCATTTCAGCCCTTTTCTTTTTAAAATGAGTGCAGCGCATAGAAGGTGCAGGGGTTATTATCTCTTGTCTGGGAACATAGGGAAATAGTGTGGCTGAATAATAACTAAACAACTGACACAATGTAAAAATTTCATTATCAGTGCATTAAAACAAAATTGCGCCCTAAAGGAGTCCCCACCGTAGCTTCCAGCAAAACCACTAATCATGTTTAATTAAAAGACAACAGATCAACAGAATCGTTTTCATTAGGAAATTATTAATGATTCCACTGCAGCAATAATTGATTGCACTGAGCCACCTGATAACTCAGTGCGGTCAGGCTGGAGAGGAGTGGCTGGTTTAGGCTTTTGGCAGCTGTTGAATAGCGTGTCTTGTAGCTGAAGCTTCCACATTAGCAACTGAGGATGAGTTGTAAAGCTGGCTTTATGGAGAGGAGTGAAGGAGGAGGAGAGTGTCTGGTGAGCTAAGGACAGCAAAATCCACATCATATGCCGATCTTGTAGGACTTAACCGTCCCACACATGTATTTAGGAGCACAGGGATTCATGCACATGCAACCACACACACACACACACACACACACACTCAACTGAGCCGGGAACACAAGCTTGTATTATTCCCCCCCCCCCCCCCCCCCCCCCATCTCTTTGTCCAACATATTCAAGAGGACATTTTCTTTCAAGTTTTTTCTCTCCATCTCACTCAGACACATTAAAACTGCATGTGCACATGCACGAACACACACACACGCACACACGAACACACACACTGCTGCTGCTGAATTCAGAGCCATGTGAAAGACGTCAGCTCCAGACGCTTCCTCCGACAGCCTTTTATGTGCATTGTTCTCCCGCCGTGCAGCAGCCCCCTCGGTGCTAGACACCATACCAGAGCCACCAGACACCACATTCTGCCACAGCACCCAAATTCACAGCAAAACACACACACATACGCGCAGACCCAACGCCATTATCGAACATTTGCATAATGGCTGCTGACACATATATGTCCATCTGCATTCGGCTTAGACTAAGCCTTAAGACAAAAACAACAAAACAGGGAGAAAATGAAAAATAGACGTGATGGGCACTGATGAGGGACGAGAGCGGCCTCTTCTTATTCCACCATTTCATATAGATTTTTGCAGCCTTGAGCCTGTATGCAGATTTTAATATGTGCTCGTGATTAGTGTGCAGTATTTTGAGCATAGCCAGTCGTCCTTGTATCAGTGCCATGGAGGGTGTCAGGCTAATGAGCGCGGGCTGTCCTTAGAGCAGGAGGGTTTGGGCTGTGCCATTCACTCTGCATATTTAAATGCCTTGTAGAGCTTAAGTAGGCCCACTTTTCCATGTCAGGGCAGTGTTCAATCCTGCTGCGACCATTAATTATGATACCATTGTGCTCCAGTGTGGCTAATAAGAGTGATGTATTGCACCCTCGTGGCATTATAATCATCTGAGTGAAGTACCTGGACTGTGCTGTGCTCGCTTTAAGCACCACGTTTAAAAAAAAAAAAAAAAAAAAAAAAAAAACAGTGAGTGAATAGAAAGCTTGTTCCCTCTTTTTAGTCTCCGTCAGCGGCTGCACCGGTTAATGCTTTCACATCCCAGCGTGCTGCAGATTTAACTTCTCCATAATTGTAGAATCAATGATGATAAATGCTTTGGTATTGATCATGCAAGGAAGGCTGTTTGTGCGGCCCGCTAGTGAAGACACACACACATGCAGTCGATTGAGCTTAAAATAGAGAGAGTGCACCGTCGTCGGAAGCAGATATGAGTCACTGTTTTTTGGGGTTTTTTTTTTACGTCTTCATGTTTTAATCCTATGCATTTGCTTTCTCCCGATCTCCCGAGTTGTCTGCATTGCATTCGCAGAATCTTTTAAAACCCAGAACTAGTTAAGTGGATATTGAGGAACTGCTTCTTAATATTTAGAGCGTGTCCCCTCTTTACTTTGTTCAGTACTGATGGGGAAGAGAGATCATATTTTATTACATTAATCACCGCGACTTAATATGATTATATGTACTTTATATTTCCCTTCTCAATGTTCCTCCCCCGATGGCATAATCAATGACCGTTTTTATATTCATTGAAAAATTCTGTGGATATGAAGAATTGCCCTCTCAGAGGGTTTTTTTTTTTTAATCTACAGCAGGATCATGAGCCAGTAATTAAAGAGTCCATACTGTGTATGTCTCCTAAAAGCCCTCAACCTGCTTTTAGGCCAGGGTATGGTGCACCCCCTCTCCCACCCCCCCGCTCCTATCTCTGCCGTGGTAAGTAGGTGTGAAAAGCATTGTCAGTATGCTTCAGGATAAAGCCTTACTGTTGGATGCCATTGGTCAGAGTCAGCCCCCTACACACACACACACACACACTCATACATGCATGTGCACAAGATCCAGGAGAGTATGTAGAGGGGGTCGTGGAAGGGTGTGTGTGTGTGTGTGTGTGTGCCGGGATAATCAGAGACAAAAGCTGAGAGCTGGAGAGATGACCCTTTCTGCACATCTGCACTGCTTTTTGTGTGTGTGTGTGTGTGTGTGTGTGGGTGTGGGTGTGTGTGTGTGTGGGGGGGGGTTATAGTGTGTGTCTGTGTCTACGTGTGTGTCAGACAGAGTGAGTGAGAGAGATGGAGGGACGGAGATAGAGGAATCACTGGGGTGGAGGGGTGTTTAGATCGTCAGTCAGCATGATGGAAAGCCACCCGGTTAAAGTCTCTCTGAGGGCTGGCACAGGTCGGCAGTGAGTGGAACTAAACAAGTGAAACTGAGTCGAGGTGAAACTCTGATGCACTGAGGGATAATGATACTGATCATGTATGAAAGAAAGGCCCACAGAGGAGGAAAAAAAGAGCATGAAAGAGGAAGAAAAACACTGACTGTTAGAGATGGAACAATTCCATTCAGGCCCTGCAGGAACCAGTGGGGCAGTTTTCCTTTTGATAATGTATACCCCTGCAGATCAGTTTCTACGTTTGGTAAAACCTAATCAGTTTTTTTCTGAAGAAATAGCTCGGCACATTAAAAAAAATGTTTTGTGGGGTCGCCGCTGCGTTCATGCAGGAGAACTTGGCGATAACCTTTCTACATACCTTTGCAGCTAATCCATTTTATTGATTGTGCATCCACCTGTGTGGGGGGGAAAAAAAAAACAAAAAAACATGCAGCCCCATAGACTTTAGAGTGCTGTATCAGTGTGATATCACCGTTCTCCTCTCGTCGCAACACACTGAGGAGCACAACTGCGACCCACCCCTTAGCATTAGCGCCTTATCTATAAGTTGTTTTATCACGCTATCTGGTCGAGGGATCTCAGCCGTTCTGCCCCTCTCATAGGCAAATGCCAGAGGACGAGGAGGAGTTGAAGAAAGAGATGTGAATCTGATGCACTAAAAATCCGTGTAAAATATGGTTTAAATATGGTGATATACTGTGGAAAAGGTTGCTTCAGGGTGGCAATTTTTGATTTCAAGAAACCAGGTTACGATATTGATAGCTGGACAGTTCTGCCTACCAGCCGATGGTTTTAATCTCCGAGCTTTCTGCACGTCAGGTAACAACTCTTCCACATTAATTCAGTCAATATAATTGCAATGAGTCTTACATAATAATACACAGATTATTCAATAAATTATCGTTGAGGTAGGGTTAGGCAAACCAAAAGGCTTTCTTAGGGACACACATGGTCAAGGTTGGAGAAGACCCTTTGCTTGAGAGTCCACATACCGGACACACAGCTTCAGAGTGAACTAACGTACTTCCTGGAGCTGGTTTGTTTTGGCCTCCCAACATCGGAAGGCTATAAAAACACATAACTTGCCACTTTGATTGTAATAAAGCCCAGTTCAGTTAATCCTGAGGTTTACTGTATGTCGAGTTGTTGAGTCTCCTGTCCGCTCTGTCTCCACCACGGCTTAGACATCGACTGCTCAGAGCCAACTTCTCAGGTTTAGTGCCTGGGCTCTGCTGACCTCTGCCTGTGGGTGCTGGATGTCAGAGATGTGTGTCGCTCTTCCCTGTGTTTACTCCCTGCATGTGTGTGTGTGTGTGTTGGAGAGAGAGTGCCGAGCAAACAGATATGCATGCTGTAGGTACAGTAGTGTGGAGGACTAGACATCAGTGTCATCCAGGTCAGACAGGGCCATCCATTCTCCAAGTCCCAGGGAAGAGAGAGAGAGAGAGAGAGAGATGAAGGGAGGAGGAAAAGGAGAGAGTGGAAGCGAGACGTGTGTGTGCAGAAAAGAGAGATTGGGGAAGTGATGCACTGTTTCTCTTAACTATGTCAAAGCCACTCCATTGTGCTCCCTCGTGCAGTGAGTGGAAACCAATCTGTCATCGCTCCACTAGCCAGCGTACCAGAAGAGGGTTCGGCTGCTGGAAACACAAGTCTATTCAACGTGAAATGTAACTGCAATCTGAGCACCAGGATATCTGAACTGAGAAAAAAGAATGTAAGATTTTTGAACTCCGCTCTCCCACAGACTGTGAAATGGAAGTACAGCTTTTGGGTCTGAATGAGGTTTCAGTGGAGTATATCTGCCTTTTGGTGCAGAGGTGATTGACATGTTTTGTTGATGGAACTCTATCCAACCCATGTGAGGTTTTCATAGGCATGAAGGGCTCGGTTTCCACCCTCAGACGGGCCTGATATCAGCCGGCAGTCAGTCTGCTTTGTGTAAGATGACTTTTCCTTGGCCTTGACGATGTTTAGACAATCAGAGAGGTCTCCAAATGGAGTTTGTTTCCCAGCCTGTACCCATGTTTTCCTTACACCGAGCAGCATCACCTGACCACCCCCCCCCGCACCCCCCCACCCCTGCCCTGGGCTCACTAAGCCTCTATACTGTTGAATAGTTCCCGCTAATACTATGTTCCAATGCCATTTGGAGTCACTTCCTCTCCTCTCCTCGTAGGAAACCCCCTCGCGCCATTTTCCCTGTAATCTCCCCACTCTTCTCTCTTATGGGGTGACTCACCCGCTGCTCCCACCACTATTTCACAGCCCTTCTCCTTCTTAGAACCAACACCTCCACCATTTTAATCCCTTTGACCCAAACCCTGTGTGTTTCCCTGTATCAACAGCTAGCGGAGATTACATCCTGCCTGCCTGCTCACCGCTGTGGGCTTCAGTCTCTGTGGCTGTGGCCGGGTTTTAGTCAGACACTGCTGGGTGTAGCCGCTGTGGCTAGCTAGCTTTCCAAGGGTTCGGCCAGAGGGCAACTTGAACAGGTGAGATGTAAGAAAGTGGACAAATGATCAGATGGTTGATCCATTACATAGAAGTTTGAAAATGTAAAAGAAATATTGGACAAAATAATGAAATTAGAATAAATGAACTCTAATGATTTTATTTGTCTCAGCTACGTTCAGTTTTCCCTCGAGGAAGCCGGTTTACCTACGTCAGCTTCAATGAAAGTGTTTCTTAGTTTTTCAATTTTAATGGAATAAATGAGTGTGATTACAAAGCACGGAGTAGAATTATCATTTCATGATCCCTGGAGACAGAAGGATAAATCTCAGGTGTTCCTGGTGGTATTCCTAACTAACTATTGTTTAAGGTACCCTGATGGACTATGAATCACAAGTCAGAGTATAGCCTGGGTCCCCAGATTGGTTTAAGTAAAAAAAATAAAAGTAAAAAAAAAAAAAAAAAAATTTTAAAAAAAATTTAAATTTTTTTTTTTTTTTTTCTGGTTTTATTTGCCTAATTTGAAATTTATTTATTTTTGTAAATTTCTTAAACACATTTGATTTCAATGGTGATTGTGCCTGCACACGTTACTTTGAGCACTTTCTAGGTCGCCTAAATTAATTTTATTTTTTGTTTTCATATGACATCTCTCACAGCTATGAGGGGAAATCAAAAGTGAGTCATCGAGATAACATAGCCTGATGAATTATTTCCACTGTGAACAAACATTCATAGCCCTGGACAAACATCCATTAGCTTAGCATTGACGCTGCCATGTACCGTGAATGTTTCTTGGTATTTTAATACTGCAGTATTGACAGAGATTAGATTCTCTCTTTCTTTCCCTGAGAAATAAAGTCATGAATTAAATAAACAGGCATAAAAAAAAAAAAAATACCCACAGCCTGTAAAATAGTGATAGTATAACCATACTGTCATGAATATTTCACTCAGTATGAGCATCATATAATGTTAAAAAGAGGCAAAAACAAGCAGATGCAGAATGCCGCAGCTCAGAGATGTGTGTCCAAAAATTAAAGCGACTTTAAGGGGAAAATTAAGACGCGGTTCAGGAGGTTAAGGGAGTTATCTTGAAGCAGCCTGTCAGGATCCTCTACTGCCTGAGCGTAGCCTGTCAGAGAAGTGAACCAGCCGTCAGGGGAGTTTGCTGTCGTTCTGTCGAGGCGGGGTCCACGCTCGCTGAGGGGCCCCTCCTCTTTCATGTAGTGTTTCTGGTAATGGGTTAGGGCTTTATTGATGTTAACTTATGTGATCATTGCATAAAGAACTACCATTCCTCTCTCTCCTTCCTACTCAGTGTTCCTGTGGGCCACATTAAATCAAGCCTCCGACCCAGACTCTAGTTAAATTAAACCCTATCAGCATGTTGCCCTCTCATATCGGAGAACGGGCCTTTATATAGACGGCCTGTAAATGGTGATTAGTGAGTGTTTTGATTAAAATTCAACCACATGTTTAATACTCCACCGGAGCCAATCACCTCCTTCCCTCCATGCCTCCTTCTGTCTATGATTCTGTGCATAAACATACACGAGACATACATGCACACATACATGCACAAACGGACCCTCCTCCTCCCTCCGTCTCCGTCTGGCCTGTTCTCTTGGCTCAGCAGAGCACAGGGCTGATTTAGGGACTCCTACAAATGGCAAGGTTGCAAGTGGAGACAAAAACCAGAGACAAATCACACAACGACAGTCTCAAGGTTTCTACTAAACCTATTCAACTGAAGGGGAGCAGCCGAACAGTGAAAAATATACACACACTCCATCCTGTCACAACGCTTTTGACTTATCTTGAGTGACTGTCAAGGCTGGGAATATCAGGGAATGGACAGAAATATATAAAATTAATAAGCCGCTGGATGTTGTCTGGAGTTATGATGCTTCATAAATCCTGGTTTGATCATTGCGGACAAGGCTTAAACCCGTTGCTTGCTAATGCACACGGTAGTGTTTTGGGCTGGATTTTATTCTGTTTGGGAGATACGAGCACTTTGCTGGAAAAAGTAAGATTCATCATCTCCCTATCCCCTCCCTATCCCCCCCCCCCTTTTTTTTTTCTTTCATGAGTGACAAATATTAAAAAGAACGCCCGAGGGAAGATGGCAGCCCTTACCACCTTTAATAGAAGGGCACAGGCGTAGCAAGGTGAAACTAGGTCCAAAGGCGCAGAAATGCTTTTCAAAGAAAAGAGAGAAAAGCAGGAGAAGAGGGAGAAATTGGTACGAACTTATCAGTTGTACTTCCTTTGTTGGGTCAAGGGTCTTGGAGCTTTTGTTTGTTTGTTTGTTTCTCATACTGAAAGGATGGATGCTATCTCTCCCGACATCGAGGCAAGGCCACTCTGTTGAGTGCCGCAGGTAATATTTCATGTCAGGAATTAAGCAAGCTTACCCACCGACTCCTTTCTACAGTTAGACGGTCACCACATCCATCATCGTCCCCTCTTCCTCTGTAAAGCGCTGCCTTCAGGGGCAAAATGTAACAAGTACATTTACTCAGTTACAGCACCTACAAATATTAGGTATTGAAATGATTTACACTTCATTAAATTGAACTTAAGTCATATAGTTGAGATATATATGTATATGTGTGTGTGTGTGTATAATAAATAATTGTGATCATAAATAATTAGAGTAGTTTAATGAATACACTTTTTGTGTTATGACTGCACTCTCTCAAATGTGAACCTTTGTAGCTTTTCTTTTTTTAATTTTATTTACAGTGTTTTCCATACTATAAGACACACTGGACTATAAGGCGCACCATTAATGAATTGACCCACTTTAAAACTTTTTTCCCCCATATATAAGGCGCACTGGATTATAAGGCGCATTGTCGGTTTTCAAGAAAATTAAAGGCTTTTAGGTGCGCCTTATAGTGCGGAAAATACTGAAATCTTGAATAATTTTTATTTTTGCTCACTGGAAATTAGATGTGTGATGTGTGTGATGTCATGCTCGTGTTTTTATACATGCCACAAAACAAACACTGGATGCATTTATGTTAATAACAATCAGCTGATAATGGATGTGTTAATTATAAAGAATTTAATCATTTATAATTAATTTTCTCCATTAGTAAAAACATACTGTACTCTTTCTGCAGCGAGATCTCAGTGCAACCCGTTTACAAGGCAGTAGTGGTACTTGGCACTTATGTCCCCTAAATATTTCTACTTCTAAGACTGGTTGCCTTTGTCTGGATCAATCTCCTTTCAAGGGCTTTTGGGTGTATAAATACAACAGTGGAGAAAGGGACTAATTGGACCAGTGTGTGTAATCTCCAGGGCTTTACCTGTCAATAGAAATGTTGTCAGTGAAGAAGAAGTCTCTTTAAATGAAGGTTTGCCAGGTTTGATATGTAAAACACATGTCACAGCGTTTCATCGAGGAACATCCTGATGAGACAAGTTGTCAACAGAAGTAAAATGACAACAAAAACATCTTTGCTGGACCAAATCAGAATAATGACTTTATAAATTAAAACTTGTTGTTTTTTTGGGGTTTTTTTCCCCCCTCCCTCTTCTGTTTTTTGGAGAGGTCATGCATTTTTGAGCAGAACTGGTATGAAATAAATTTATTCCTCTTATTTCTTGTAACGGCACTGAAAAGTAATGAGGTGTTGGAGATAACTATATGAAGACAATAAGCCACACGTTCCTTTTTTTCTGTAGGTGCTTTCGAGTCAATTAGCACATTTCAGTGACTCTCTGCCTTCTGGAGCTCCTCAATATGCAGCATCTGACTCTCATACAATTACATTACGTGAGGTCCGTGGGCACACCGGGCCCAGTCCACATAATGGAGGATGCCATCTTTGGTGTGATATTCTCCAACACTTTTTCCACTGCATATGCCTATGGCTCTCACTATGAATTATTCAAAGGCTCCATCCACACAGAAGAGAGAGAAGCTCCATAGTAAACAGATTTTCTGCTTGCTGTCCTCCCAAATCTGAAATGCAGGACATTGTAAGTGCCAAATCATTACACAGCAGCCTCTTTTCCCTCCTGTCTGAGTTCACCTGGCCTCAGACATGCATTTGGACTGAATAATAGCTCGACACTGGTGAGTTGATTAAAGTTCGGTTGCTCAGGATTTCCAGCTAGAGATGCAGGAAACCGATGCATGAAGATACGTGATGATTCATCTCTCCATGTAATTCCATGTAAATGAATCTTTTATTTAAATATTTCCCATTCCATTCCTTTTTTTTTTTTTTATCTCATCAAACATATTTGGCTCAGGAAAAGGCTCCAATTCTGTTATGGAATATTTGTGCACCCTGTTCTCCTTCTGTTGATTTATTAAACTATAATAGATAACGGCTCTAGAGTTTGACTCTGGCTATGTATAATCACTTTAGTTCCTCGCTGGCTATTGTGCTGTGAAATAGAAAATATGAATATTACATGGGTTTTAAATCCCTACAAAAAAAAAAAAAAAAAAAATCCAGAACAAGAAAATTGACATATCCATTGCACGGCTGCAGCACCCATCTTTGGCTAATGGAGATTTTACATTATAGCGTTCACATTATAGCACCGTGAAATATGCTCAGCATTTAAGAAAAATTAACTTTTTAAATAGTCCATCAGTGTAAAAAAAGAAAAAAAAGTGAGGGGGGGAAGAGAGAGAGAGAGAGAGAGATTTCTTCCCTGTCTTCCCTCCGCTTTGGGGATTTGCCCTGACCTTCAACTGGTCGTATCTTCCAGTGCAGATCTGTGGCAGTGACACATGTCATGTGTTGGAGAGGATTGAGGAGGAAGCTGAGGAAGAGGGAGTGATTTTGGTCCGTAGCCCAGCGAGAGTCAGAGTCCATCCCTGTGTCAAAGGATGGGCATGTTTGGACCAAAACACAGACTGCACCTCATCCACTAATCTCAGCGCAGAAACACCTTCGTCTGGCTGATAGGAAGACGAGCGAGCGTGCATTTCACAACGTGGAAGAACACTGAGAGGTTTCAAAGCTGCACTTAAATTCTTGGGCTGTGTGGGGCGGGGGGGGAGAGATGGCAGTATGGGAGAGAACAAGAGAGGAGAGAGAGAGAGAGGAGGGGAGGAGGAGCGCATCTCCAGATTCTCGTCTCGTAAAGTCGACCTGAAGGCTGAAGCAGAGCCAAGCCTCCCTTTCTCCATCCTGTTCCGCCATGTAGGAAACCCTCCACCTTCGCTGCTGCGCTGCTTCTCTCCCACTCACCAGGAAAAACACAAACTACAAAAGGGCAGAAGAGACAACATCTTAAGTATCCCCCTGCCCCCCCCCCCCCTCTGCTATCTTGTAGTTGAAAGCACATTATCACATGTGAATGAAGTTAACACACAAATCGACCTGCGTGTTTCTTTTGCGTCGGCGCAATGCTTGACTGAACACTCCCTTTTCACCCAGACAGATTGTAAAGAGGCGGTGGAATAATTTGTTATCAACTCACTCAGGCTCTGAAATCGAGATCAAAAAAATCAGCAAACCCTCCCAAAAGATTAACATCTGTATCTTAGAGAGGTGGCGAATGTCACACAATTTGACAACAATGATTACGTCCCGGTAACTTCTGAAAGCATCTTCCTTTAATCATCAAAAGGCAGCCTTTTACCTTTTTTTTTTGCTGGGAGCTAATTGATAGAGCGAGACCTGGATATTTGTATGCAGCATATCAAGCAGACGCTGTGACTTTCAGCTCGCCTGTAAATAAATAAATCATAAAGTTTGTTTTTCTCCCAAGTCAAAAAAGACACCTTTTCTTTGTCTTTGTGTTGAGCGCCTTTTTTTTTTTTTTTGCATCAACATGAGGCTAAAACCCTGAAGACTACAACGTTTAAGAAAGCTTCTAAATAGCGTCTCTGAAGCTAGATTTGAGCTTTGTCATCACGCTTGAAGAATTTCCTTTTAATGTACTGTAATGTGAAATTCAGTGGGGACAAGTTTAATTGAGTTTTACACAAACCAGTTGGGAGTAGCGCTGGAAGGTAGGTGATGTTGAGGTTTTTAATCTCTGGCTCCGGAGAGGCTTGTTGACGGAGTGGTTCTTTCTCTTTGTGGAGAAAAAAAGAGGAAGCCTAAGAAATGATACATCCATGGATAAAACCAATTGGCAACCCTCAAAGGGACGGGGGGTGATAAGGCAAATCCAGCACTTGTAGAGAAATAAAAGAATCCAACTGTTCATTAAAACGGGAAACAAAACAGGCGATTGAGAAGGAAGGCAGACTGCTCAGTGGAGGAGTGAGTGAAACAGACAAACAGAGCCAGAGATATCAGAGGAAAGGATTGGAAAATAATCAAGGATTTGTGAGGAGAATTAATAAGGAAGATAGGCACAAATAAGCATTTTTTTTTTTCCCTGTCGCTGTGCAAAATTAGTAGGGATGGACTACAATTATCAAACAGGGCGAATGGCATAAGCTACATACACACCTAATTATAAAGGATAACCTAGATATGAAGGTTGCTGTCTTTTTATTTTACACACTTTGACTGTGAGGCGGTAGGCTCTTTTGTAAAGCAGATATTTGCTGGATGGAGAATATTCAGAGTCTGTTTAATACAGCAGCAGTCTCTCTTTCTTTGCCAGCAGGCTTCATTCTGCATCAGTATACAATCTATTAAGGAAAAAAAAAAAAAAAAAAAGGAATGATTTTTAAGTTTGCATGAAAGCTTTTTTTTTTTTTTTTCAACCACTGGAACATTTCTTTAGTACAGATTCACATTCAAATGAAGGAATTGGATGAAAGGAGCAGATCGGTGTTGCTGCGATAAGGATTTCCTGTACATTATTCACAGTGTGTGACATTAGTTTAGACAAAAATTAGCTTTAGTTTGGTCTTTGGTTTGTTGAGTTTAGAATGCGGTCGCTGCTAACTCAGACTGTAACGATGTGCGAGTATATATTTGACTGTTTGCTTCTGACACTAATTCACCTCCTGGAGGTTACTGGACCCGCATCTGATCCAGGGTCTAGTAATGGGGTTTGGAGTCAGACACTTAAAGGCATAATAAAAGAACTATGGTATGAGGGAGGGGTGAGGGGGGAAGGAAAGCAGCAATAAAATCATCAGCAGTTGTACGATCGGCCTCAAAGACATTCCATAGGTGTTTTTTTTTTTTTGTTTGGGTTTTTTTTTTGTGAAAGAGCGCAATTCATCAACGTATCAATAAAAATATGGAGCAGATTATTATTGTGTTTGCTTACCTTGTTGTAAATAATGGGTTTGCCGCTGCTGCCTGTATTAATTATAATTAGAATGCTGATAATGTGTGTGTTCTTTTATTACAGCAGCTGAATCAATTTTACAGTCTTATTCAGCCCCACAAGGTCACACAAAGTTGCCAGAGTGAGGCGCGGGTCCTTGTAAAAGCCTGTCTGCATTCAGGGTGAACTGAAACAGACTGAAACCTCTGTGGAGCAGAATTAGGTGATTAGTTTGTGTCATTACATCATTGGGAGAAACTCCTGTCAAATTAAAAGTATGCTCCATTTCATGCACAAATTATTGGTTAGGCAGCTGTAAATCTGTTTGGTGATGCATCCATTAGAAAAATATTTATAAAATGTTAGTGTTATTTATTCACGTACACTTTCTTTCATTAAGCACAAATAAGCAATTCTGGTTTCAAAGTGCCCCCCCCCCCCCCCCGTGTAAAGTCCACATGACGGATTAGGAAGAGGCAAAAAGCTTTTTCACCAGTGCGGTTCTTGGTGGGTTCGGTTTGCATTTGTTGACACAGAAGAGAGTGTGTGTTTGGCCAAATGTTGAATCTCAACTTAGTCTAAATTCATAAGGCACCCCACTGGCGTGTTCCTCTGTTTCCTCCTTCCTTGCGAGTTCGACTGTCAGATGGCCCAACAACAATGGATCTCACCAGCCTATCAGCCAGCTCCTACCTTCATAGCTCGCTGCGTGGCTTTAAAGACTGGATTTAGCACGGCTTGGCAAGGTTCAAATCAACAAACCATGCCACAGATTTAAAAAATCTGCATATCAGTTTTGCCCCCATTTTCACATTTTTAAATGCACTGCATTCAAGATGCCACACGTTAAACTGGTCTCCTCCCAAGACACAATGGTTTGTTTCCACTATGTCTTGTCAGTCAGTCACCTGTTCGAACAAATAAGCTGATAATCTTTAGAATAAACATGATGATCCTAATTAATGTTATGCATAAACAGGGATTTGTCCAATTAGAGACGCATATTTATATCCATAGGATGTCATCTTTCCTAAATAGCTACATGGATGTGTTGCTATTTTTAAAGCAACACGTGTTTCTATATATAAATCTGAATCTTATGAATACGCTGCTATCAGTGAACAAAATGTCACGTATTTCATTTGCTATTGCTTCTTAATAATTGGGTGTGCATTTCCTTTCTAGGATAAGTTGTATTTTTTATTATTTTTTGCATGTGAATGCTAAAATGACCTTGTGTTCCCTAGTGAATGCATGCATCTGTCATGAAATTATACATTCCATCAGCCCTCATTGAACTGGGCATTGACTCTGTGCTGCAGACTCAGGCTGCTGCAGTGAATCTTGATTATGGATTCTGTGATATTGCAAATGACTTGAGATTCCTCTGAATGTTTCGGATTAATCGGCCCGTGCAGATGTGATTCCCTTTTTTTTTTTTTTTTTTTTTGTGGTGGGCGCCATCTTGAACAGTTGCTCATTTCCATTCCGTCGTCACATTCTGCATACAAAGCAGATTTGGTGATAGGTAATCCTTGTAAGGTTTTTCAGAAGACAGGTTATTAGAGGATTGAGGACTGTGTGTGTGTGTGTGTGTGTGTGTCTGTGTGTGTGTGTGTGTGTGTCTGTGTGTGTCTGCGCAGAGGGAATTTATGTATATTTTTTAAGTTGGTGACAATGAGCTGTGTCTCAAGGCTGGAGACACAGTGACTGTCTCCTTTCACTTCCCACAAACAACATCCCACCCCCTTTAAAAATGAGCACACTCCAGATACACACACACACACACACACACACCTGCTCCCCTCCTCCCTCTCCACCGCCGCCACCCAGAATTCTTTGAACTGCCTGAGGCTAAAAAGCTGGTTCCTCTCCTCTGGCATGCAGCTCCAGATTATTCCTGAATACCAGAGCTGGTTTTTCGCGCCCCCCCCCCCCCCCTCGCCCAATCATCCTGCAAACCGACGCCCAACACCCCCCACCACCCAGCCCTATCTTAATTGTGGCTCTACCTGTCACCTGTCAGATGCACCCCACCTTTAAGTGTCCAGTTATTTCCCATTGGTTTTAGATGTCTTTCATATCATGGCTCATTAAAGCGCAGCACAGTAGGAAGCATATTTACATAGGCTACTGGGGGGGGGGGGGTTTAATTTGCGTCGGTACAGAGCATGACCGGAACTGAAGAGTGCAGCTCCAAAATGACTTTTCACATGACACCACCCTCTTCCACCACCACCACCACCGCCACCACCGCCCTTGGTCTCCTCATCCGTTCCCATATGAAAACATGTAGCCGGGTGTAATTGCTTGAACGCGGCACAAAGACGGAGACAGAGCCGTCACAGAGGGGAATGAGGTTTCTCCCATGTGACAGACCTGGGGGGGCAATCAAAGCCAGCCATGAGCCGTCTGTGCTTGTGATCCTTCTACTGAATATATAACATTACTCTCCTCAGAACGTACCCCCCTCACCACCCCCTCCGCTTTCAGCTTCTGTGTAACTTCCTAAATTTGTCTTACTTCATCTGGCTACTACATTCATGACTCAGTCCAGAATCTCTCCTATTTCCTATCCAACCATCTGCAGCCTCACTTTCATCCCTGTAATGGCTCTGTTTATGTTTATTTAGATAATTAGAGGATATTTGTCACTTTCAAATTGCTACTTAGGTCATTCCAGCTGAGCATGAGGTGTATTTAAAGCTGTGAAGAGTTAATTTGCCTCATTATGGTTCTTTTTTTTTTTTTTTTTTCCCAAATTAGGTTATAACATTAGTGTTATTTTGGAAGGTAGGGAGAGGATCCCTCCACTAATTTATTTATATAAGATAGCCGAACTGTCAACTCATATCTGATGCTGCGTGTAGCACAGAAAATAACAATTTTCCTCAGACAAGATTTTCAAAAAAGATTCCCTCAAAACAGCGCACAGTTCCCAGTTCGCAGGAGAGACTGTAATATCAGTTGGAGATACCATTATCAGTCCCCGGTTCAAGATTCTATTCAAAGAGTCAAGGAGGAATAGTGGCTAATATTGTCATAAGACGCTCCGTGTCACTCCCAAAATGCATGGAGCGCTGGGACGATTCCACATTTGCGGAGCGGGGCTCCTCTAACATTTACCCTCCTCCTTTACGTCTCAAAGGACCCGATGCTACAAGCTAACTCCTGCAGATGCACGCCGAATAGCAGGCTGTTCATCATGCATTGTCATAGCCTCATTCCCAAGCTATCCCCCCCTCCCTCCCCCCAACTGCAACTCCACATCCTCAGGAGAACACCTCACTCCCCCACCTGCTTTATCCAACGTCCACGGATGCTCCTGCAGGTCCTACATCCCATCCCAGCACTGTGATATCAATCAGCAGCAATGAGGCTGGCTCCCGCCGCCCGAACAACCAGCCCAAACAACCAAAACCACGCCCCAGCAAAAGACGGCTGGGATGGCGGGCGGACAGGAAGAAATACAGGCAGGCGCACAAATACCAGTCCATGTGATTTCGGTGTAATTTTGGAAAGCATATTGTCTAATTTTGCCATCTGTCCGGGAGGGAACGATGGCAGCATGAAGCTCATTTGCCGTCTGCTTGCTTTATTACGACTATACAGAACAAGTTTTTGGAGAAGGATGCAGGCCCAGGGTGTGCAGCCCACTGAAGCTGAGAGGCGTGTCGGTACAGGCACCAGGTTGCCACGACTCCATCACGGGCCTGACATCCACAGACATCAGCAGCATACGTTAGAATGAAACCTCAGCAGGTCAAACTGAAACTCTCCAAAACTGTCCTCAAGATTTTCAGGTCAGGTTGTAAAAAAAAAAAAAAAAAAATGTTTCCCACTTTGTGACGGTTTTTAGTTGTTTCTCATAACCACCAGGCCATTATGAATTTGGTCCAGTTTGCAGCAAATGGTCATATAGACACACACACACACACACACACACACACACACACACACACACACATGCATGCATCACTGTCACACATTGTGGATCACGTCTGGTTCAGCTGCTCCTTGGCTCTGACATTAATACAGAGCAGATTGGTGGAGATCTGCAGCCCTTGTTGTTTGATCTTTTCTCCTCTCGCCACATTTCCTGGCACTGCCCCCCCTTGCCACACCGCGTGGCGCAGGCAGGACTGGCATGGCCTCAACGTGCCTGCCAGGTTTGTTCTCTGTCTTCTTCCTCTTCCAACTTATTCCCTTATGCCTGCTCCATGGATTCGGTTCTGCAAATTACAAGAGCTCCCCTACCCCCAGCGACAGCCGGGATTCAAGAGACCTTCAATCTACCAGTTTGTCTTCTTCAGAAAGGAGCGATGCTACCTCGGCCTGCGATGTGTCACTACCTTCTTTTTTTTTTTTTTTTTTAATATAATTATTGTCCTCTGCACCGTTTTAGGTTATTGTCCTCATTTTCTTTTCCAAGTTCCAATCTCTTGCTGGAGTAAATTATTCAAACAAATATTAGAAGTATTGAGTTGTAAGGCCATGACTAAACATTAGATACAGACCAAGCTCCACCTGAGAACAAAAGACGTCCCTCAGCCAACAGTAGCCACAGACTCAACTTGAGCAAACACTATATTCTCTTATCGAGACCCCATCCCATCCCATTTTCTATTTACTCAAGACTGTCATTTAGCCCATAATACCTCAAGTCTCAATAGAGAAATTGTTTCAAATGTCACAATCGAATGTGCGAATTAAAAGTAAATACATCTAAAAGGTAAAGGCAGCATCGGCACCTCCTGTATAATCGAAAGTATTTGTTCAAAGAATAATGTCGCCGAGCGCCACACAATGGTGTCTCTTCTCCTCCGTTCCTCCTGAGGTTTTTGCAGAATGGGTGGGAATAAAGCAGGAGCTAATTCAGTAATAACACCGCCTCGTGATGCCGGCTCCCAATTTGCACGGTCTGTCTGCCATTTTACTACAATCTGCCTCCTCTTTCATGAATCGGCATCAGATCTCAGCCTTATCGCGCCTCTTTTTTTGTGTTAACCACTTCATTTGTGACTAATGGCACACACCCCATCGTTATCGTCCTAATTTATTCCAAGATTAAGATGAAGGGCTGGATAAGGTACGAGAGACAATAAGTTGAAAAAAGCCAATGTGATGCCTCAGTAATGAGGCACGTCAGGTTTTTTTTTTTTTGGCCCACCAGGGTCATAGCAGAACGCAGACTGATTGAGAGGGAAAGGAGGCAATTGTGAGGAAGAGAGAGCAGGGGGGTGGGGGGTGGGGATGGGGGGGGGGGTTCTTTGGCAAAAATCAGCTTTTGAAGACGATGGATCATCAGAGCTTTGAAACAGAAGCGCACCTGAAGACGGGGGTCAGATGAGACCGAACCCTAACCCTAACTCCTCTTGGAGAGTCGGTCGCAATTACTCCTCAAGCATCTCAAAGTGGACTTTGGACATTTTTGTTTTTCTGATGAAGAGGTTATTTTTGTTCAGGAGTAATTGTAGGACATATGTTCAAACGGCGCACGTATAGAGAGCGTGCATTGTTAGCATGTTTATATTAGCCTTTAGGCTACAGCTGAATGGAAACAGTCCATTCCAGTTGCCTGACTGTCTGTGAATCAATTCCTCGAGCGTTAAGCCTCCGTGTTTCGGCTACTTTTGCCTCTCCTGCCACGAAGAGCTGCTCTCAGGAGCAAACACAGCGTCTCCTAATGTGAAACACACAGGATCAGTCTGTCTCTCAGGCCTCATGGGCAACATATGGAGCCCTCCAAGTTAGTGTTCAACTTCCCAACGGCTATTGTGAAAACTGCTGCACTAACTGCGGCCCTCAGAGAGCTAATTAGAAACCCTTGTGCATAAACCTTGCTGGGAAGTTGCTCTGGGCAGCAACAGCCTAAACCAAGGCAGGATCTGTGCCGCCTGCGAGATAATAAACAAAATTTGCATATAATGTCAACGTTTGGCTTCCTTCAGCGATGGCCTCCCAGACGCTGTAGGGGTAGGGCTTTTGAAACGCATCGATCATAAAAGTTTGGGCAAAAGTGTCTGATCATTTACAGCCTTTTGTGTGTGGAAAAAGGATGTTTGGATTCAGCGTATTTCAATTAGAATTCCGCATGCCTAAATCCGTACTAATTATCACTCCCACCCTCCAGTGGTTTAAACTTGTGATTTGTAACAGATAAAAAGCCTCGCAGACGGGATCCCAACAATACATATTTAGCTGCAGAGTAATTAAGCTGTATTAGACTTCATTCATACCTGCCAGAGTGTAATACTGCACTGTTACACAGTGACGCTTTCAATTAATGAAAACGTCTAAACCCAGCATACGTCTGGGATCACTATACGGGGGTCTAGCGCCCCTGTATTTATCACGCGCTGTAAGCCAACACAATTACACAGGCCTAACGTAGTAATTGCTACGCAGCAGCTCTTACAATGGTAGAAATGGAATTACCTTGACAGAAAAAAAAAAAAAAAAAAAAAGCAAGGCGAGGAGGAACAGAGGAAAAGAAAGGCGGGTGGGGGGGGGGGGTGGGTGAGTGGTGGTGGTGGTGGTGGTGGGGGAGCACGACCTTTTACCAAACTGTAAATCATGCTTCACTTTTTAAAAGGTGAGAAAATAAATAATGTCTGAAAGTGCAATGATTTCAGTGATTTAGGGGAGCTTTTTGAGAAGCGTATTACTAGAGGTGACAGCTTGTGGGAGATAGGCAGGTTGTGTTAAGAGGGAAGGATAAGAGGCTATGACATTATGTCTGCAGGGTTAAGGTGTCAGAGTCAAAGCGTGGACCACTATTACTGGATCAATACTCCTCAGTTTTGCACTTATCTCTGGCCCGATGGTTAGCAGCAGCTTTTCTGGATATACACAGGGACTAAATGCCACTACTGACAGGGGGGGGGGGGCCGGCGTACCTACTCTGTTTTGCTCCAACTGAATTGTTAAATATTTGAGCTATTTAGAGGGAATTGCTGAATTATTCACAGATTTGAAATTGCTTTCTGGGGTTCCTCACAGACAGATTCAGTGCGGTATATATAATATAATTTTTATATTTTATGAACAAATTCTATTTCATTTTTCTGCTTTGTATTCTTACTGTAAATTATATTTTGTAAGTGCTGCTGCTGAAATATGTCCTTAAGGGGAAAAAAACGGAGTCCATCTTTTATTCTTTTGGTGTAAAAACAAAAAGTTGCGTCTCGTGTCGTCTTCGCTTGAGCACAGGAAAAAGAAATATTGTCACAGCCGGGTACTAGAAAAAGAAAATGTGTACTTTCAAGTCTTTCATTAAACTTCTGACGCTCCTGAGTTAATCCTTGCTGTACGTAGAACAAAAAACAAAAAAAAATGAAGCATTCAACAATTTTTTAAAAAAAAGCATAGAAAAAGAGAGAAGAAGAGAGGGAGAGAGGAAGAGAGTTGGGAATGGGGGAGGAGGGTGTGTGTGTGTGGGGGGGGGGGGCGGGGGGGCTGATCGCTACATATTCATATTCCTATGCAGGCGTTATCACTTAAAAGGCTTTCTAATTACAACAACAAGACAAAAACTCCTTGGATTCCTTCCAGACCCGCTAAATGATAAAATAAGCTTTGCACTCTCTCTCCTTCTTAATCTCTGCAAAGCACCTTGGAGCCTCATCTCCCAAATACAGGCGAATGAATGTGAAAATGCCATTTAGAGATGCAGGTGTGACATTTGATAAGAAACTTCTGGATTAAATATGTTCTGCTAATGAGGAACCCCAGCTACCCCATCAGGGCAAACTATTGGTGGGATTGTGTGCGCGCTGATAACATTCCACACGCAAACATCCAAATTCATTATTAATAAACACCCGCAGTCTCTCTATCACACAGAAAGTCTGGATCCTTCAGCGGAGAGACGGAGGATGTTGCGTCTCATTAGGAGAGGCCAAGGAATAGAAGAGTGTGGGGGGGGGGGGCACGAGTGGGATAGGGGGTGTATGTGGCTGGATAGGGGTATTAACTGTTTTCAGATTTAGCTGTTTGGGGCTTTTTTTTTTTTTTTGGAGTGGGGGCCGGGGGTGATTTCAAAGGGTACATTAATGGCGCATTGAATGTTGAAACAAAAGTGTTGGAAGTTTCAGGGGATCTGGCAGCGAATGTAATTCTGTGACTCTGGTGGAAGTAGTTTGGGGGTGGGTGGGGGTGGGTTGGAGGGGATGGTGGGATAAGCCACTGGTGCAGCAGACTGGGAAGTCCCTGGCCCCAACTTGACATTTATAACGATTTGGAGAAGATTAAAGCCGTATTACTGCTGTAGTCCATAATGTGTCTCTGTAATGAGGTATGAGTGCATTACAGTCCTGTGAAAGTCAGCGGCTGCTTCCGACCTTTAAAGGGAAGACGTGGCAGCGGGTGGGGGGGGGGAGTGGTTGACTGTATGGTGGGCATCTCAAGTGAAAGTGTGTGAGTCCAGGAGCTGGAGGAAGAGAGGACTCCAGAGGCCTGCCAGCGGGGGCTGAGCCCTCCACCGTTGAAGACTTGTCAGTCTAAACCAGCTTAGTTCAGCCAGCCAGTAAAGTGTCTGACTGACAGGCGGCACTTTGTTATTCGGACCAGTAACCGGAGGTCCATGTCTGCCGCCTTGAAATATTTCATATTCAAATAGAAATTAGAAATGGAGTGTGTTAATTCAGGCACGGCATATAGCAGAGTTGTTGGGGTTTTTTTTCCAGTTGTGCATAGGACAAAAGCAGCTTGAGGAATTCTGCCAGTTCTGTGTTTTGACAATCATTATTTTTGGCCTGGTGGCTTTTTTTCTTTTCTTTTTTTTGTACAGCACATAGTGAAAAAGGACAGAGGTGCCAATTCTAAAGCCGGCCACGGAAAAAAAAAAAAAAAAAAAAAAAAAAAAAAAAAAAAAGGAATATTCTAAAAGGACGTTAAAAAATGCATGTGTTATCTGCAAAAAATTAAAAAAAAAAAAAAAAAAAAAAAAACACAGGTAATTTCACGTTAGCATGTGCAAATGAAGGTTGCAGGTGTCGTCCGTCCATTTAAAAAGCCCTTTATGATGTTAATTAGTTGTTAGCGTAATTTTCCAGCCTACCCGCTATCAAGCGTGAGAAGTTCAGAGACCTGCTGTTAACTGCGAGTCAACGCCATGGCACCATTTCAAGAGCCCCCCCACCACCACCACTACCACCAAACAGGACGGCCGGTGATAACGAACAGGTGATGGGGCCTGATGCCTATGGCAGCAGGATATTGCAAAAGACAATTGAATTCGTGGGGAGAAATGAATCTTCTGGACAGCATATCAAATGTTAAAACAACACACATTGCATGCAATTTGCTTATGTAGAAGGGTGATAAAGTGTGCTTATTTAAAAGATAAACAAAGGGGGGGTCTAGTGCAGTAAATTGTGCATGTGTGTTTATTCCCTATGAGTAACGCCAGAGGTTTATAGTCCCAGACACAGGCAGCCGTACTTTATGACTCCTCTGTTTGTGTGATAGCAGTATTTATGATATAGGAATTTATGTTCTACTGTATTCATGCTGTCTGTGTGCTAGTGGTGGTCTGTATTCAAATGTACTTAAGTTGATTTGGTGTTTGCTATGCATTTAAGCAAACGTCTTTGAATGATGTCAGTTTTAGTAAGAGGTCATATTCATTATCCCCTCTGTGCTTCTCGCAGGAATCCGGCCTCCCAAGGTTAAATTCAACATTCCAAGTTATGAAAGCCACTGGAATAGAGAGGAGTTTCATCTCCTCAGCTCCTGCTTCGGCTAATCTTAACCCCCCCCCCACCACCACCACCACCACCACCCTCAGAAAAGCATTTCCACTCCAGTTCCTTCCTGCTCCCAGACATATTTGCTTCCCCCGTGCTGCTTGTGTCCCGTTAAGATTTAAACAGCAAACATAAAATGTGTCAGATAACCTGCGTAAAGCTTCGGAGGGGACTTGACTCCGGAAACATTATTTTAAAGACCAGATCTGAGAGCTCCGCCGCAGCGGTCGGGGGAGCGATTATCTGTTGTGATCCCCTCCGCGATGCACCGGAGTCATTCATCTGTCGATCCCCCGACCCACTCCCCACCCCCACCCAACCCCCCACCCCCACCCCCTCCCCTCGCAAACACACGCAGCCCTATGCAAAAAGGCAGACCCCTAATCATGTCGACACCGTGTGTCAGTGCCGTGGATGAGCGAGGCCTAGAGATGAGAACAGCTCTGTAAACATGTGAAGGCAGCGGGGGGAGCTTCTCTCTCCCCCCCCCCCACCCCACCGACGCAGCTCCGAATAAGCAAACGGGAAGATTTAGGGATTTTGCCGGGGCCCAACTTTGTAGTATCGGCTCAGGGCCTTTTTTTTTTTTTCAACGTTTTCTGGGGTGCTGCCTATGGGATGTTGTTCTTAGCTTATGAAGTGCCGCCCGCCTGCTATAAGCTGTGTGTCTTTTGTCAATAGCATTACAGTTTTTGGAGCTGAATCTCTTTTTTTTTTTCCCCCTCTCTCTTTATTCCTATTAACTATTAAGCATCTGCTGTGACCCACATATTGTTCACACACACTGTCATCGACCTTTCTGTTGACCTCTAACACTCAGATAAACCAGCAGCATCTTTATGAGGAACTCTGGTACGTTCGACCTCTATATTAATCTAGTCTACTTTTCCCTCACGCCCCGTCGGCTGTGAGCGATCACGTCACTCCAGTAAATCTAGTGTGCATCAACTGTGCATTCCATAAACAGTCGAATACAATTGGCTGTATCAAATGGGATGTATATTAACAACTAGTCAGCTGCACTCTCTGGCTGTCAGGATTCTATTATGGAGCATGCTCCCGCCCCTTGTTTTGATACAGCGGTAATTTAAAGACCGATCTTAATTGACTTATTTTTTTTTTCAACATGTCTGTTGGAGCTTGTGCATGCTCTGCAATAAGAGTCTTGTTTCTTTATTGGGCCACACACAATGTACTGAGTTCAATTTTACCATTCATAATGAATGCAGCCTCGCCATTCAAATGCAGCCATAAGCACACAGCAGATAAGAATTTAATTAAATGTAGATTAAAACCAAACAGGAAAACACACTGGCTGATAATTTTTTATCACGTCCCCTGGTCATATTTTTTTTTTTTCCCCCCCCTTCATACTTTCGACTTGTTCTTCCTTGGGCTACATCTTTTCAGCTTGCCAAAAAGTGGCAAAAAAAAAAAAACACCTCACACACATCTCACTGTGGCGCTGCGAGATTGTGTAAAATGCAAAACGAGGGGCGGTCACACGATTAATCAGAATCCTCGTGTCTGGGGAGGATGGAGGCTGGCGGAGGATTGAAGGAGGCGGCGGGGGTGGGTGGGTGGGTGGGGGGGGTGCAAGGGTGCAAAAAAAAGGAATTAGTTGCTTCACCCCAAATTTGCTTCATATTCCAGAGGACAATCCCGGCACTGTAGGCAAGGGGAAACATATCTCACTCTCTGCAGGAACAATTAAATACTTTCTACAAAGCTGAATAAATGTCACCTTTAGTATCAAATTGTCCATACTTGCTAAACATGGTGTTACAGTGAGTGCCTGGAAAGCATGCCTGAGCAGAGAGCAGCTACAATTTTAGATGTGGACCACAGCCTTAACTAGCATACTGTAACACATTCAGGAGCGCTTCACCTCAGGCACTAATGTGGGCTGAACTCTGCTGGGGATACCAATGAGGAAGAGACAACTGCAGGCTTGTCAGGGATTTCCCCCACTATTGAAACATTTACCCTGATGTTCAATTATATATTAAACCCACACACAAAAAAAATAAATAAATAAATACATAAAACACATTTGTTCACGAGACAATTTCCCTCTTTTCGGCATTTTAATTATTATGAAAATTGAGCAAAAAAAAAAAAAAGCCCTTCTTATATATATATCAGCATCCAGCTGTGGTTTTAATGCTCCAGTTTTTTAGAATTCTTTTTTTTTTAAGAAGAAATGTTCATCCCACAGCTGCTGTGATGTTTTTTTTCATGTTGCATCCAGCTTTTTTCTATTAGTTTCAGGCAGCTGGCAGACATTTACTTGGATGACTTGATAGATATATTCTGCTCTTTAAATGCTCTCATCCTGTGCAGACATATGCAGATTCTTCAAGATGTCACCAGAGTGGAAAACACAAAAAATTTACATGATTGCAAATTCGAATTCAAGAAGATTTTATTGGTGTAATATACTGCAAGTGCCACCATTGCATTAGGAAAAAACTGGTCTTGGTAACGCGGTTCTGGTCTTGGTGTCGTCCCTTTCACGTCCAGAGCTGCTGACGCGGCCTGGTTGTGTCCGTGCCCGCCTGCCCGCCACGTTGGTGCCGCATCTCAGTTCCACTCTATTACCCTCATGCAGGCGATTGGCCTTTTCTGTGGGGAAAAGAGCAATTTCCTGTCGCAGTCTGTTTGATCAAGTGCTAAACCCTTGTGATCAATAGAGAGACAGATGTCGGCTCCAGATGGCCGCGTGGTGATACCTGGGGCAGCGCGGGGGCTTGCCAGGATGACAGAATGGCAATGAGCAAGGGCAGCGGCTGTGCTCTCCGTGTCCCCGCCACCGAGACACAATGTGACAAACGTAATTAGGCCTTTTTAGCCGCAGATTATTTATTTCTCTTGCAAATGGACAGAAAATTTAATCAGGACATACTTTAACTAATATGTAGAATTACAGGAGCGCAGAGACACAGGGCATGCTGGGACATTGCGGTTGTGTGCGTGTGTCAATCGGAGTGTATGTATTTTTTTTTTATGTTCGTCATTGTGCTGCTAGCATTGATTTTGCCTGCTCGTAAATAAGACACAGAAACCGTTTGACAAAGAAAGACAGAAATACACCAATCAAAAAAAAATAATAATAATATTCAGGAAGACAAATACATAACCTCACAAATTCCTTTCCTCGTGATCAGATCAATAATGTGGAATTTTAAAATGGATGACAGGTGCATCTCCCTGGCTCTCTGTCCTTCTGGAGAGGAAAAAAATAAGTGCCAGCACCAGAAGGCCATAATAGACCTTTCCAAATAGGAGAAACAGAGGAGGAGAGAGGCTCCCATTTTTTAAACGGCAAAGCATTTGCATTAGGGCTGGCATCCACTACACACCCCCACATGCACACACACACACACACACACACACACACACAGAAACACATTCTGGCCGGCCAACCCGTGTGGCGTAGGGCCGGAGCCATGTTGGAGGAACCACTGAGGCACGTGGCGATGGCGCGCTTCTCTCCCAGGAAAAAACCAAGCTCACGGACGTTTGGCCCTCCGCCGTTCACCTGCTCCCGCTGAGGCATGATGGGTAGGGGAGACACGGGCCATGAGGGCCGCAGCTGGAACAGAGGGAGGGGCCTGGATCTGCTGCGGTTGCTCAACACAGCAGCAGCGCCCCTGTCACCAGAGGTCCTCCGGTCCCATTAGCGGGGGGCTCGGTCAGGACTGGCCCCCCAAACCAGCCTGCCGCCGCAGCGGGGGCCGCAGTAAACACATGTCGACCGGCCACAACCAGGACACAGGCAGCACTACCCGCAGAGAAGGAGAGCTAATAGAGAGCTCAGTGGGACAAACCTGTCCAAATATAGAATAAAGCGGAGTGGAGAGCAGCCAGTCAGAGCTTCCCTTTAATAGTGTACTCCACTTTACTGCGGACAGGGAGGAGCTGACAGTGTGTGTGTGTGTGTGTGTGTGTGTGTGTGTGTGTGTGTGTGTGTGAAGCAGCTCATGTTTGAGAACAGCTTTCCCCTGCAGAAATTTATGGATGGTATTGTCTCAGACTGACAGCAGAGAACTCACACGTGTTCAGTGGAATACAGAACATTTAAGATGTTGTCAACAGGCTGAAGGAGAACATGAAATATGGGAGCATCAAGAAAATCCCAAAATAGTTTAATTAAAAATATAAGTAACACATATAATGTTTGGAGTATTTTTTTTTTTTTACCCCTACATTTAGTGAATGTCAGTTTAAAAAAAAAAAAGAAAAACATTTTTTAATTCTCTCTCTCTGTTGTTGGACTCGAATAGAGCGAGAATAGATTCTAATTCACATTTCTATTTATTCCCCCCTCCTAAAATTATTCCAAGACTGTCACCAGGCAAATATCCCCACTGCCAGCACGACAACATGCTGCACGCATCTCCGGAGAGAAACTTTTTAATTTCAAGGGAAAATATTTTATTTTTACTCAGTTCCAAAAAAAAAATTCTGAATGACAATATGAGATGATTGTTTCCTGTTTGCGTTCAGATTTATCAATTGATAAAACGCGTGTTGTATGACATTGTCCTGTGTGCTGGGCTGCTTTCATGTCTTTGTTGCCTCTGTATGTACGCTATTGAGAGAACATGTATGAGGCTCCCCTTTGGGAGGACTTTTTAATTTGTGGATTCTGACCTGTGTGCCATTCGCTCGAGGCCGTCCATGAGATCTCGGTACAAAAAACACTTGACGCTAAAATTAGTCTGTATGCTGCAGATGGAAAAAGAGGGAAATCTGTGGGGTTTTTTTTGGATGTCGGGCGAGACAAGGCAAGTCAGAGCACATATTTACTGAATATTTATTTCCCTGGAAAAGTAGAAAATTTGCTAATTTTAGGAGCGAGAGGCAAGATGCGTTAAAAAGTGACAAAAGGATTCTGGCATGCTTCGTTGCTATCAAAAAAAGAAAGACAAAAGAAATTAAACATACAAATATATTTCGAGATACGTAAAGAAACCATCTTAGTTTCAGATCTAAGTTTGAGCTGTATCATTACCGGGTGATAAATGGAGTCAGAATAAAGTCAAAAGGACGGCTTTTGATACAAAACATCTCCCATGAGAGTAAGATCTCCGCACCTACCTGAGAGGATGTATTGGTCAGACTGGATTCTGTGCTGCTCTGCCTTGTCTGAGGCGTCCCTGCATCATCACAGCAAAAAACACCCACCGGCTGCAGCTTGAGCATGAGAAGAGCGCCTCCTAGTGGCCCACGCCAGACATGAGGAGTGGGAGGTGGGAAGAGAGTTGAAGGGTAGAAAAAAAGAGGGAGAGAGTCAATCTGTGTCAGTGCTTGTGTTTAATAACAGTAGAGTCAGCTAATTCTGGTTTAGTGTACCGTCAATAATAGTGAGCTTGTTTGACCCGTCAATGACGTCCCCCCCCCCACCACCACCACCACCACCACCACCCCACACCCCGGATCTAACTCAGCGTTGTCCTTTCTGCCTCTCTGTTCCCGGACAGGGATTGTGACGTCCATGAGTCATCCTAATATGTTGGACGCTGATGATCCAGAAACAGTCCAAATATTTACCGGTATTCATGAGGAGGGTTTGTTTAGTGTTTGTCGCAACAACCGTCTGCTGTCAGGTGCAGATACAGATATTATTCATCCCCTTATTTGTGATAAATGTTTTCACAAGAGACAGGGGAAGTTGACTGGGAAGTTGTTTTGTGTGTGTGTGTGTGTGTGTGTGTGTGTGTGTGTGTGTGTGTGTGTGTGTGTGTGTGTGTGTGTGTGTGTGTGTGTGTGTGTGGCGCTGCCATTTACTCCTGCTGCGATAAAGCTTCGTTGAATAAAGAAGTGGTGGTTTTAACGACATGCGGCTGCTTGATATTCGTAGGTGTGAGGAGCTGCGTTCACGTTCAACCTGGAGGACTTTGGAGCTGATTTGAAGACAAGAAGAGTAGAGGTCTTTAATTAGAACCCTCGTTGTGGCTTCAGGCATCACTAGTCTCACTTCACAATTAAGACCAGCAGTTAGCACAGAGTGGACAGAAATGAGACCCTTTAAGGGCCAGAACAGGAGAACTAAGGGAGAGCAAAAGTCAAATTTAAGCATGA
Source organism: Antennarius maculatus (assembly GCA_013358685.1). Lineage (NCBI taxonomy): Eukaryota > Metazoa > Chordata > Actinopteri > Lophiiformes > Antennariidae > Antennarius > Antennarius maculatus. The sequence goes on from CM023615.1 coordinate 4,521,564, forward strand.
CAAAAGAAAATGTGAGACTTTCGCTCTTTAAAGATTTTAAAACTATATGAAACCTCTTTGCTACCTCTCTCATTTGTCAAGGCACACCATAATGCTTTACAGGCAAAACACGACCCCGCGGTGCATTCAGGTAATGCCAAAGGGCCACTGTCATCTTTCCCAGAAGCCCCATTCAACCCTCCCCGTAATGTGCGGCTGTGGTGCGGTGGGACTGTACTCCAGTGCTGTTATGGCCTCTGCAACAGTAATGTGTTTGGACAGATGGGAGAGGCGAGTGCTGATGTGTTTAACTACGCATTTTACAGCTAAACTATTAAAGAGTTGTGCTGTTTACACACCAACATTTGAATACCTGTCTTCAGGCCAGTTTAATTATCCGAGCCCTTCTGTTATTTCTGCTGCTTTGTTGTCTCTCAGCTTTTTTTTTTTTTTTGCACAAGGCATGAGAGATTTGTTTGCAGCTTCATTAAGATATGGCGCCTGTAGCCGTTTCGCAGGGAGCAAAAGAAAATGTACATTCCCGCTCAAGCATCTCATGTGCTATTCTCTCTAACCCCCCCCCCCCTCCATACATACAAAGAGACCGCACACATCCGTTTTCTTATAAAGTCATTTAAAGTGAGAAAATTAAAAAATGTCCTGTGATGCCTGCACTTTGAAATCTCCCTGAGCTTTAGGCGAAGGGGACACACACCAGCGATTCATCCTGAGACATTTGATTAGCCATAAGTACGTAGAGAGGGGAAAAGGGTTTGCATTATAATTTTTGTTTCATGAATTCCTTCATATGTTCATCTTCAACTATGCGTTCAAATAAAGCATTAATCAAAGGGAAGAGAAGGAAGAGGGCATTTAGCCAGCAGAGCCATAGTCTCAGGGCCTCAGTGAGCTGGTGGATATGGTACTGAGAGACTGTAGGAAGCAGTGGTTTTTAATTATCTGGACTACGTACAGGATGCCGTTTTTGATTGTTTTAATGAGGCAGCTGGCCTATTGTCTCCCCTTAATTCCTCAATTGTTTTTAGAATATGTCATAGTTCTTTATTCTTTTATCAGGTGCTCTGCAGGAGGATTTAAACAATAGCCTTCATTCCAACTGCATTGGCCACTGCACAAAGGCAGCTCACTGCAGACAGTCAGTAGGCAAACAAGAGCGAATCACAGGCTGCACTTTTTAGAGCCTTTCCCCCAGTTTCACCACTTACACTTTTTGGTCCTACACTCTTGACCCTCCTGCTCGCTCCCTCATTCATACGGATCGTGCCGTTGGCAGAAGGGGACTCACCTGCGTTCAGGCGATTTTTACATCGCCTGAAGTCTTAGTCTTAAAGAAACAGATGAAAGAAATCATGATGAATTTTAGGGCAGAGTCCCGTCATAGATCTTGTATATGTTTATGAAAACGACAAAATATAGTCTGCACAATCGTTTTCATGCATCGTTTAGTGCACGCATGCATTGAAGGTATGCACGTGTTGTTTTTGCATTTGTCTGTGTGCAAACCATTCAATGTTCACATGTTGGTAAGTTTACCTGAGTGACCTGAAAAAGTTGTATGAAGCTGCACAGAGATACGATAACGGTGCATTTCATGAAGCAGTCCTTATACTGAGCCACAGAATGTCTGTAAAAACCGAGAGCCAGCATGCTTTCTAATTCTTATGACAATGTAAGTGTTTAAATCCTCGCCCTGCAGCCTGTGTACACCTATCTTACTACCTTGTCTTGGTTGAGTGACTATAACAAGTGCTGCCTCAGTGTTTTGTAGCAGCTCAGTAAAACTGGGACACGCAGTCCTAAAACTCACTTCCAGCAGTCTGAAACACAACAGATGGATCTGTAGCATTGTTGGCTGAAGGGATGCCATCTGAGTGAATATTCCCCTGTCAAAATGCAGTAAAACATTTTCATCAAGACACCACATAATCTACTTCGTTTTCAGCTGAGGAGCACATACAGCAATCTTTGATGCAGATTGATCCAAAAAAAAAAAAAAACAACAACACTGATTTGTATCCGAACATCAGGGCCTAGTTCATAATTCTCTTTGTAAGCTGAGTGTGTCTGAACTAAAAGATTTATTCGGGCTGAGAGAAACTTTTGTGGCTGTGAATGCGATGTACTCCACACCATTGTCAGTGGCAGTTTGTATCTACCTTGATGGTAACTTGGGCAGACAGTGGAGAGGAGTTTTGTTATTTTAATTAGGAGATAAAAATTCAAAGGGCCTCTCCAGGCACTGTGTGGTATGACAGAATCAAAACGATGAAGTGGAGCGGCCTGAAGTGTGTGTCTCGTCACAGCAGATTGGCCGACAGATAGGCACTGCTCTTTAAAGTGGCAGTGACACACACACACACACACACACGCACACATGGAGAGGGAGTCTGCACACAAATGGGACTTTGAAAGATAGCATATTTTAATACTATTTCCCTCCTTTGACACGTTTGTGCTGGTCTAATTTTCAGTGCTTTCACCAGCAGGTAGGAAGAGATCGAAAGGTTTTAATCAAAACAGCGATGAGAAATCTGAAACATTCAATTTTGCATTGAAATAATGGGGCAATTCATTCTAGCACCTTAATGATTTATACATATTGCATGACCATGGTGGCGTGGTCACAGTTTCCATCCTTAGTTTTCCATTTTTAATAAATCCGCAGAAAAGTGGATTGTCTTCATCCTGAGCGGTACTTGAGTGCCGTTGCCGTGTCTACAGGCTGGTTTTAAACCTGGTGATTCATAGGTTTTATGTAAACATGAGTAATCAGTGTTCTACATGTGTGTGGGCTTTGTAGCCGCGTCCCCGGCCATCACACCTCTCCTCAGGACTCTCTTTATTCCACATCAGCCAGGGCTCAAATCACATGTCCCTCTCAGTCTGGCACTCTGTCGGTATGTTTGCACATCTTTAAAAGCTAACAGCGTGCTTTAATTAATTGTCCAGCTTTCCTCAGAAACAATGTCCTAATTCTGCCATTTAGCAGCAGCGTATCATAGTTTGTTGTTATCTCCCCAGCCAGATTTCTGTAAATAGTCACATTAAAAACTTTAATCTCTTCAATGGAAAATGAAGTGCTGCTGAAAAGCCTGTCATGTGCCGAGATAAATATTATCTAAGCTAAAACCTTCAGTCTCTCCCTCTACCCCCTGTCTTCCTCCTGCCCCGTCCCCCTTTCTCTGACTTAATGAATATGTTCGGAAGATTTCAGAGGAATGCTTAATCCCAAAACACAACAATCTAATAATATGGAGGACCTGTCTCAGTGTTCTAGCTGACAACAGCACTGTAGGCTACAGTTTACCCCGCTGAGGTTTGCCTCGCTTTTGGATATGAGCATCGGCGGACTAGAAGCAGGTTTGAATGACAGCAAGAAGAAATCTAGAACCTTTGAAACGGTTTGTTCAAAACAAAAAGTCACAAAATGTGTTCTTATTTACCTTTAGATATCTAGTTCTGGTTTTATCAGAACAGGTTTTAAGATATCTGTTCCTGCCTCCTGCCTAAATAATGGATAAAGGACATTCCAGACATTACAAAGCAGCAGATCCTTACAGGAACCGAGTCTCTGTTTTCTTCTGTCTGTCTTCAGTTTACAGTCAGTGACTGGTTTTCATTGGAACTACAGAACATTTGTCCATAAAAATTTGGTGGCATCCTCCTCTGATCGAGTGTTGATGCTCAAAAAGCTGAGGTTCAAAAACACAATCTGTTGTTATTTATTGATGGTGCCTCATCATTTCAATAGTGTTTAAACTTCTAGTATTAAATATGAGTAAGCCCATTTATTTAGTCATACAAAGCATATACTTTTGGAATATTTCAGTTTTTTTAAAAAATCAGTCTTTTCACTTTTCATCCTCAGCATCCTGGTTCACTTATGTAACCTGAAATGAAACACTGACTCCACAGCAGGGATGTCGCACACGCCATCCAAGGCACACGCTAGTTCCTCATATTGCATAACATCCCTGACATTTAAGTTCCAAATTACTAATGCGTACATGCAGAAAGCTTTTTTCCCTCTCTTGCAGCAAGCGTTTAAATGTCCTTTCTATTTCTGGATGTGTCCAGGGGGCCAGCTGTGGTGCACCACCACCAAGAACATGATGGAGGGCGAGGAGCTGGTGGCGTTTGCAGTGGACTTTGACTCTCGTCTGCAGGCGGTGAACCACATGTCTCTTAGCGAGGGCATGTACCCCGCCAGACTACTGGACAGCATCCAGCTCCTGCCTCAGCAGGCCGCCATGGCCTCCATCCTGCCCACCGCCATCGTCAACAGTGAGTGTTCACTGCCCCCCCCCGGAACAAAACACAGATAGACGATTGCTTCTGCACACGCCTGCACCCAGTCACCTGCTTAACAAGGAGCGTCGTCTCAGCTGGCCGTAGATTAACCCAGATGAATCTCTGCACCGGAGATAAGAACCATCGACCTTCAAGTTTTTAGTTCACGTAAACACACAGAGGCTCAAACTAATGTGTTAATTGCAAAATACACGCCTCATGCAAATGTTGTGTTTGTTTATTTAGCGAGGGCTATCTGGGTTCAGCTCAACAGGGAGGCTTCTGCAAGCAGATGGTCCAGTGTTCTTGTTTGCCCTTGAGAAAGGGCACCAACCCAGTGTTAGCAATGCAGCGATATGCAGCAGCCGAGGATTTGGAGGAAAAGCCTTTTAAAACAGGCTTTAAGAGTCAGGACTGTAAAAGTGTTTGTGTGTGTGTGTGTGTGTGTGTGTGTGTGTGTGTGTGTGTGTGTGTGTGTGTGTGTGTGTGTGTGTGTGTGTGTGTGTGTGCAAGCTCTTTATCTTAATATTTGTGCATAAACCTGAAAGAACTTTATAAACGCTGATATCATGTCCCCTTTGTTCCCTTTCTTGTCCCTTCAGAGGACATCTTCCCCTGCAAGGCATGTGGAATCTGGTTTCGGAGCGAGAGGAACCTACAAGCCCATCTGATGTACTATTGCAGTGGGCGACAGAGGGAGCCAGAGACGGTCGTGGAGGAGAACGACTCTGGTCCCCACCAGGTCCCCAGTATCTGCCCATTCCCACAGTGCAACAAGAGCTTCTCTGGAGCCAGGGCTCTGGAGATGCACTTGAGCACCTCCCACAGTGGTGAGTCACAATGGATGGATCAAAGAGCGCACAAGGAACTACATTTTAGGCGATTTTAAACTACATTTTTAATTCTTTAATTACAATCCTTGAAGATGGCTACTTTGAATTTAAAAGATGGGAGGTCAAATGTGTTTATTTTAAAGAAATGACGCTTTTAAACGGGCTTGGAAAAATGAGTGCCATCTCCGCTCAGAAATATACATATCCTGCTGTCAGCTAGCACAGTTGACAGTTTATCCTTGAGCAAAAAAAAAAAAAAAAAAAAAAAAAAAAAAAAATCAAGAGGATAGGAATAAGCTTGGCATTATGCATGAGCGTTTGATGGCTTCCACAGTTAACTCTAAAGGAGAAGTGGGAGGCGAGATTCTGAGCATTTCTCCCTTTTATCTCCTTCACAGGTGTCAAAATGGAAGAGAGCCTCCCTCCTGGCACCAGCTTGAAATGCACAATCTGTAACTACACAGCAGATTCTCTTATTACATTCCAGCATCACATCATGTCTCACCTGTCACAGGCGGCCTTCAGATGCAATCACTGCCATATCAGCTTCCAGAGCCACAGGGAACTCTTACAGCATCAGGACTTACATGGGCACGGCAGCAAACTTCACAGGGAAGGCGACGGCACCGAGCATTCCCCTAGGGGGTCTGAGGAAAGCCTCCAGCAGCAGCAGCAGCAGCAGCAGCAGCAGGCCCGCGTTGAGCTGGCCAACAGGAAGGATGCACTGCTGGGAAGTCCCAAAGGGGCCCTCAATAAGGAGACCAGCACAGATGGAGAGACTGACAAGGCTGAGAAGAAACCCATGCTATCTGTTCAGAAGGGAGAAGCCCACCCGGGCAGCAAAGCCAGTTTTTCTTACACCAGGATCAAGTCTGAGCCCTCTAGCCCTCGTCTGGCCTCCTCCCCCGTGCAGCATAACATGCCTACATTTCCCATGGGCCCCTTCTTGTCTCAGTTTGCCTTCTCCCAAGACATTTCAGTAGTCCCACAGGCTTCTGAGATTCTGGCTAAAATGTCTGAGCTAGTTCACCGGAGACTGCGCCATGGAGGGAACAGCTACCCCCCTGTCATCTACAGTCCCCTCATGCCCAAAGGGGCCACCTGTTTTGAATGCAATATCACCTTCAGCAACTTGGACAACTATTTGGTTCACAAAAAGCACTACTGTAACAGCCGCTGGCAGCACATGGCAAAGTCCCCGGATTTCTCTGCCCTCTCAGATAAGGTCCCAGAGGCAGTGAGCCCCAACAGTGGCCATAGTTCTGTTAGCATGTTGGCCAGCTGCCACCCTGCAGAGACCGACAACCACCTCATGCAATCTGCCTGTCTGAACTCCAGTGTGTTGGACATGATCAATGCAGGGGCTAAAGGTCCCGATAAAGACCTAACAGGACAAGTGAAGAAGGTCTCTACCCCAACTGGGACTGAGGAGAGGCTGAATGGCAAACAGATGGAGGGGAAAAGCCCCAGCACGGGCTTGGTGGAGAGCGACAATGATCCGAACAAGACAACTTGTGACGCTTGTAATATCACCTTCAGCCGTCACGAGACCTACATGGTCCACAAGCAGTACTACTGCGCCACCCGTCATGACCCACCCATGAAACGCATGTCCGCCAACAAGGTGCCCTCCATGCAAAGAACAATGAGAACCCGTAAGCGCAGGAAGATGTATGAGATGTGTCTCCCTGACCAGGACCACCAGAGGTCTTTGGGCTCTTTGGGTCAGCCGGGTTTCCTTGGGGTTCCACCTATGAATCCTTGTACATCCCAGGAAGCTGTAGAGAGTCTAGCAGACCGCTTCCATCCTCGCTGTGACATCTTCCCAGGTATGGTACCCAAACACCTGGAGGCCTCTCTGACTGTCACTAAACCTATTCTGGCTCCTAAATGCAATACAATGGAGCAGCAGGAGCTGGACACTCCCATTGATCTAAGCAAAAAGTGTTCGCCGCTCCCTGAAAAGACATGTAGCTCCCCTAAAAGACTGTTGGACTATCACGAATGTGCAGTGTGCAAAATAAGTTTTAACAAAGTGGAGAACTACCTGGCGCACAAACAGAACTTTTGCCCTGCAACAGCCGCCGCCACTGCTGCTTCCACTCAGCAGCAGCAGCAACAACAATCACAACAACAACAACAACAACCACAACAAAACAACGAGAGCGGCGGCCTGGAGTCAACTATGTTCCCCGATGTGAAGAGTGAAGGCGGTAAAAATCCTGATGACCTCTACAATAAAAGCCCGGGGAAATGTGAGAAGAATGGCAATGGGAAGGTAATGGTGCAGAATGGAGGCATGTTCCCCCCACATTTGGGGCCTGTGCCGGGACTCAAGACTTTTGCTGAGCCCCAACTCGTCCCATCAAAAGATGACAACAAGAATATGTTTCTGCCCCATTGCCTTTATCCCGGAGCAATAAAGAAAGCTAAAGGTCCCGAGCAAATATCGCCGTATTTTGGGATAAAGTCAACCGATTATGTGACAGGGGGAGCGATGATGCAGGGAGAGGCCAGCGAACAGGAGCAGAGTGTGAACGGAGGAGGTGGAGGTGCAGGAGGAGAGACAGAAACCAACAGAGAGCAGGCCCAGCAGCCTGCTGCTAATGGCTGCCCCCACCCCGGCAAGGAGTCCCTCCCCCTTCTGCCCAAAAACCGAGGCATGGTCATCGTCAATGGCGGCCACAAGCCCGAGGAGCGTTCGGGCACGGCTCCACCGCAGCAGGAGAACCAGCCCCAGCCGGACGGCCAACCTCCCACCCCCTCACCTACGTGGGCCACTGAGAATCAGGCTGACACCAATGAGAACATGTCACCTTCCTCCAAGTCTCCCAGCGAGGAATCGGCGCCCGCAGCCAACAAAGGCGTGAACGGCTCCGGGAGCGGAAAGTACTGCCGCCTCTGCGATATCCAGTTCAACAACCTATCAAACTTTATTACCCATAAGAAGTTTTACTGTTCATCACATGCTGCAGAGCATGTCAAATAAGTTGAGAAGGATGACATGTTCCTCTCCCTCCCATCCTTCTTCCCTGAACCTTCCCCCTTTTTTCTCCTTTGTTTTGGTACACTGTTGTGTCTGGAATAGTGCATCACGCAGTGCTAAACGCTGCTTGTGGACAATCAAGAGAAGCTTCTTCTTTCATCGTTTTAAGACTTAAAAATGCAAAACCATTGGATAAAAAAGAAAAAGAAAAGAAAAACAAATTAAGAATATTGGTGCCACTTTCACATTAATTTATTTTACAATCAGTATTAATAGAGGTAGTGATCTTAATTTAAATTCAAAATGAAATTTATATCAGAGTTGTTTGTAATGTTATTGTATAGTCATTCTTGTGTAGCACACATATTGTTTACACTGTAATGTAGGCTCAATGAAACAATAGACAATACAAAAATGAGATGCATTTTAGACACAAAAATAGCTACTGAGGCACTTGTGTATTCTTATTTGCTGTACCAGTTTCTGTATATGCCCAAAATGTCACTTGCAGATTGCTTCGAATGACTTGTTTGCCTTAAAGATCACCTTTTGGGGTGATAACCAGGCACCACCCTGCATCTCATATTTTGGCATACACACATGGCTTTGCATACATATGTGGCTGTTTGTCCCTGTCTCTTTTCTTCAACTCAGATGTGGATGTTTTCATGAGGATGGCAGCATTCTTGTATAGTACTCGTATTTCCGTTTAATGATACACTTTTGTCTCCCTTTTTGAAATTTGCTCTCAATGCAATACTTTGTAAATTAGGGAACGTTACTGAAAGCAGTATTAAGAAATGGGGACTGTGCATATAATTATTTGTAACCCCTTAGGGAAAAAAAGAAGTTGTACAAGAATTAAGTTTATTGCTGATGAACAAGATGGGTGGGTGGTCAGTGGGGATACTGATGTAAAATGATCATTCCAATGTCCTGATTATGGGAGAAAATGTTTCTTAAAACGTTGTTGCTATGCATGTATATGGATGGAATTAAATTCCAGATCTGTTGGAAATTTTTATTTTGATGTGGTGTCATAATTAAACTTAAATCCTCAGGATAAACTAATGCAGTCGGGTCTTTCTTTCCCATTTAATCTGCATACCTGTGAATGCAGATAGGGGTTGTATCAAAAAGCAGTTACAGAGGCAAAAATAAATAGAATTCTAAGATGATTGTTATGCTGTCAAATTATAACCAACTAACAAACGACTGAAGCTGACACGGCAGAGAGAGGAAGGTATCCGATGTAACTTTCCCTGTGGCTATGACATGATCGAATATTAAGACAGAACGGAAGGAGACTGAAAGAGCAATGACATGCCTGGCCTTTATATTGATAAGGACTCAGGTATTAATTTTTGGCAGTGGCCAATCAGGTAAAGCGACTGAAATAACAACTCGAAGATGGAATTTTCTGAATCTAAGACAGCAGATATTTCCTCACACTGAATCCCCTCCAGTTATTTTCAATTAAAACGCTTCCAATGAAGCAAAGCTGTGCAGAAATATGTTGAAATTCACGTCTTGATGAACCTCACCAGACATGTAGACAATCTCTACAGATCGCTGCAGGCAAAGGTAAAAAGATAAAGTGAATATTTTATTTAATATGTAAAACATATTCAGTGATTACTCTGTCCGTGTCTCGTTGCATGTTGGCCAAAGGTCATTCACTCTGCTGTCTGGCTTGTCGTTGGCTGACTAGTTTCTGCAGGTGCTGGCTGATGGCAGATGGCTTCTTGTAGATCATTTGCCGGTCGGCTCCTTTTATGTGAATGTGATTGGCTGATGGGTAGGACTCCTCCAGAAACTTCTTCTGAAGCTTTGCAACCATCTGGTTCGGGAAAAACAAGATTTATCATGGCACAACCATACAACCAGTACTACTGCGTTATTATTGTGTTACTGTGTATTCTGTTAAAAACATCCTTCAACCACTTGTTAACTAGTATATCCTCACCTGGTTTAGGTGTTCTGGTATATGCTGGTCAAAAGAATCCCCAGTGATCACAGTCACAGACGTTCTACTAAGGAGAGGCTTGAATCTTGTTATATCCCTAAAAAACGAACAAAAACCATTTCACATTAAAAATGCAGATGTTTTCCATCAGAAAAATGATCCTGTTTTTCAGACCTGACTTGAGCTGCGCTTTCATTCAAGAAGTAATGTTCATCCACAGCGCTGCTCTGATGGGCAGGGTTACTCAGTAGGTATTTCTACAAGAGAGGAATGAAAATCATTGTTTCATCTGAGTTCAAAAAACCCAAAAGCTAGGACGAAAATAATGAATTCAAATAAATGAATTCAAATAAGTAAAAGCAAACATGTTCTTCAGCAACAGGTGATGGAATTATGGTTTAGTGTGAAAGGGGCATCTCGGAAAACAATTAGTCTTTCGTAAACTTTAACATGCAGCGATGCAAGGTTTTACAAAAACTGAGCTGTTGTCAGATTTGCTTGTAGGTAAACAGATACAGTGGGTTGGAGAACGTTTCTCGCACGTGTACAGATGTACGGATCAAACAAATTTAAATACTAGTCGAACAGAACAAAGTGAACATAAAATGCAGGTTTTGAAGGTTTTTATTATAACGGATAAAAATAATCCAAACCTACATGGCCCTGTGTGAAAAATTGATTGCACCCCGAAGGGGAGCCATATTGTCATGAACCCCAAGTCCCTTGGGGTTCATGACAATATTTTCTGGCAAACCTGAGCCTTTTGTTTGTTTTGTTCAGCAGTGGTTTTTGTCTTGGCACTCTGTCATTCAGGCCATTCTTGCCCAGTGTCCTCCTGTCTTTCTGCTGGTGGAGTCCTGAACACTGACCTTAATGGAGGCAAGTGAGGCCTGCAGTTCCTTGGATGGTGTTGTGGGGTCTTTTGTGACTTTTTGGATGAGTTGTCGCTGTGGTTTTGGGGTCATCTTGGTTGTCCGGCCATTCCTGGGAAGGTTCACTGTTCCACCATTTCATCATTTGTGCCTGATGGGTCTCACTATGGTTCACTAGAGTCACTGAGCGTTAAAATGGCTGAAAAACTTTTCCAGATTGATGGATCTCGATTTCTTTCTTTCTCAATTGTGCCTGATTTTCTTTAGAACTGTCTAGATTTCTCTAGATATCTAACTTTTCAGTATCTTTTCATCTACTACACATTAGCTGACAGGTCCTATTGAAGTGATTTTTTTAAATTGAAAACAGGTACGGCAGTAATCAGGCCTGGGTGTGGCTAGAGAAATTTAACTCAGGGCTGATAAAACACAGGGGGTCACTTTTTCACAGATTCATGTGGGTTTTTAAAAAAATTTCTCCCTTAATGATAAAAATCTTCATTTAAAAATGGCATTTTGTGTTGTCTTTGACTAATATTTAAGTATGTCAAGATCTTCATGAAAAGGTAAGCTCAATTTTCTGAATAAAAACAGTCAGATATAAAATGCAATTTTATCTCTACTTCATCCTGATCAAACAGCTGACAATTTTTGTTCTCCTCTCGGACTAAAGGGAAAGGTTTCAAATCAGCAGAAAGCTCAGAGACTTATGCTTGTGTACTCTTTAGGCGTTTTGCTCGTTTCTGTGTTACTCCTGGTTGCATGAGGCGGTCCTTGCACGTGATTCAGTTTGTGCAGGTAATCCAGGTCCTCCAGAACGGTACAGCCATGCATGCAGTTACAAGATTATTTGTGTCTCCAGCGCCGCCTCGAGAGCTTTGAGGAGACACCAGGAACCGATCAACTCATTTTTACCAGAGAACATCAGAATTGGCAGGACTGACATTGTTTCCTCAAACTCCTTACAGATGAGAGCAGGTTCACACTCGTGCCATCGATCAGGTCAGGGAGGAGGTTCCAACAAGGATGATGAAATTCATGCAGGTTGGATCAGTTCGTGTTTTAAATTCTGATTTTGAGATTTCAACGTCATTATGTACCCCATCCTTACTTCAGATGATCCTGGTTCCCGGTTTGCTGATTGTGAACAAAAGACTTTTGCTGTCATTTTGTTCTCAACAAAGTTTACAGTATACTTCACTAATGACTCTCAAGCGGAATAATTCCTTCATAAAAAAAAAAAAAAAATCGATTGTGTTATTTAAGTATTCCCTTGATTGTTTTAGCAGCGTGTGTGTGTGTGTGTGTGTGTGTGTGTGTGTGTGTGTGTGTGTGTGTGTGTGTGTGTGTGTGTGTGTGTGTGTGTGTGTGTGAGCAATGCAATACATTGAGATCTGTATTTGCAAATGGTGCCAGTTTTCCCTTCTAACTGGGAGATAGATAGTTAACCAGAGCAGCTATTAAAATAACAGCAACAGTTCTGCTCCGGTTCGATTAAGCGGTGGTTACAGAACACACCACTGAATAGCCGACTACATGCAGCACTGAGTCCAACAAGCCCAAGAGTGTGTGTGCATGTTCTAACCTTCCATCACCTGTCTGCAAAACCTTTCTCTGTCCTTGGAGAATTCAAGCACAATGATGTCCTTATCTCCTTGGCAACAACTGTAATACTCGAAAAGCTGAAATAGGTCCCTCATCACTATTGCCATCAAATCGTGGGTGGCTGGCAGCAGAGAACAAGGAGTCTTAACGAACGGTCTGCGTTCATCCCAGTAAAGGAGCCATCACATCATACCAACAGCTGCAGAATGGAATCTCTGCTGAACGGATGTTAGAAATGTCACCGAGTGTTCAGAGGGCCACTGGAAGTGTCCGAAGAAAAAACAATGAAATGCTCCCAATTAGTATTCCTGCAATATTCTCACTTTCCTCATGTATCTAATGTATGCAAAATGTCTATTTGTTTCCTAGCTGCAATAAGGTGTCAGTCTAAAAGCAGCATTATCCCACGTTACATAACAAATCGGTTGTTGTTCATTCCCAGAATTCATTACTGCTCCTCCTCTGCCTCAGATGTTTTCCAGCGCAAATGGAAAGGACTACAGGTCCTCAAGACAGAAAGTGTCACTGTTTTGTGTGTGTGTGTGTGTGTGTGTGTGTGTGTGTGTCTGTTTTTAACGATCCGTAGCAGATTTGAGAGTGGACATATGCAATTTTAAAAAAACCTTTCTTGTACCAAATACTGTCTCCAATCATCAGAAGAGAGCTTGTAGCTAACATTAATAGCCTTTTCTTCAATTCCTGCCTGACCTGTCAAAAGGCTGAGTTTACAGTCAGGCAGGCGTCAGGAGATAGAAGGAAGCCTCAGCATCGTGTCAGCTCCGGAAAAAAGGTTCGATTCGCCTTTCGTTTTAAAAATGACGCTCGGTGTCATGTCGTGCCAAATTCACAGGTCTGTGATGTGATGAAGACAAATACTCCTGCAATCATCATCCCCTCACATCTCTGCCGAGGAGGAGGAGGAGGAGGAGGAGGAGGCGGCGTGATTATCCTCGCACTAGCACCATCCTGTGGCTGCACAGGAAAGAAGGCAGGAGTTCATGTAAAACACCAGAAACCCATATGAAACACCAGTCTGAGTAGGTTCACGAGATGACCTCTAAATGTTCTCCCTCGAACGCCACGAGAAGCTGTGTGTGTGTGTGTGTGTGTGTGTGTGTGTGTGTGTGTGTGTGTGTGTGTGTGTGTGTGTGTGTGTGTGTGTGTGTGTGTGTGTGTGTGTGTTGATCTGACCTGCCGTTGGATGACTTCCTCTGAGACTTTTTTGCCTCCAACAGTGGGTTCAATCGCCCCGAGGATAATCAGCAGGCGGCTCAGCCCTGTGGCTGCACAAAACTGCTTGGTTTGGAGCGAGGGTAGCACCTTCCCATACCTGAACAAACACACACGTGGTCACTAGTGGGCAGCAGAAAAATCAAAAACTACAACACAGAGATCTGATTCATTTAAAAGATAATGCATTAGCATGTATTTCCATATTTACAATTCAAGAAACATCCACATATTGTGCAAACAGGTTCTGATACAACAGGAGCAGCGCCTCAGACTCATTTCCCTTCCTTCACTCCTTCTCAAACCCCAAATCCCCAACTTTGAAAACATTTGCCTAAGGAATGAGAAATGCTTTTTTTTTTTTTTTTTTTGGCAGCGGAGAGAAGAAGAGATGTGGGACTCTGTAACTCAGGAGGCCCAATCGGTCTCTGCTCACTGGTGCTCTGAATTGGCTGGTCTCAGCCTGTGGAGCCCAATCAATAGCTCCGTGCACCTGCCGCCGCCATCGGCGCGCCGCGGAGCCCGCCGCCGACGCCGTCGCACGCAGCCAGCGGCAGCATCAGGACGCCGGTCTCACTTCCACGCCTGATCCTGACCAGCCGAGCAGCCCGTCTGCCCTTTGTGACTCTTTCTTCAGTCACACATTACATTTCTAAACTGATAAACAACCGACTTATTAATGTGAGCTCGATAAGGGATTAACTATTATTGATTTTCAGTGAATAATTTTAATTTTAACACACAGCCTGAGGTGATGTCATTAAATGGCTTGGTTTTTTTTTTTTTCCAATTAAGGCTCCAAAACCAATAAATGGGATTTATGACAATTTAATAAAGCAAAAGAAAAGAAATTTCCCATTTAAGAAGTAAGAAGCTTGTTTGGACCATTTTACAGCCACACCAGTATCATTTTTAAACACGTCCTGCTGCTGCTCGTGACTAGTCTACCTCTTTGTTTGCTCTGAAACAACTGCTACTGAATGGAGTGGTGGAAAATGGTGTCAGGATTTTAAATCCAAATTGTTTTGGCAAAAGCCATAATTTTTCCAATTGTACCACGTTGCAGTGAATGCATTGTAACGCAAGAGGTTCTGGTGAGCTTTCTAAACATCTTCTGAATCAATCAGCATAAAACAGACATGTTTGATGGCAGCAGAGAAAGAGACAAGAGAGACAGACGTGACAACTGAAAGCTACGCTGTCGTTTTTAGCATTCTGCTACAATGATATTAACATTAGCAGACTGGATATGGTATCAAAAAAGCTTTTCTCACTTAATGACTGATTTAGTATCAATACTACCAGTGATCTGAATGTGTAGTCGCAGCACAGCCTCCGCTGTACTGATCACATCAAACAGAAACCCTAAATATGCACTTTCCATGTGTAAAATAAGAGCAGTAATCATGACATGGTGCTGTCTGGAGAACTGTCAGATCAGTGAGCTGGAGCCGATACCAGCACCAAGAGGCAGATAAACAACTGGACTCCATCAGTAGAGAGAAACATCATTTCAAGTCAGATGTCCAGAAAGTGACATTTTAATATTTTCATCTTCTTTTTCTGCATATTTACCCCAACGTCCGTCTGGCTCCACAATTTAGACTCGACAGTTTGACTCGACTCTTATGGGATTTGTCACTCTCTGCACATTCTCCACCTGTCACCCTTTCTTTTTCACCCCTTGATTCCAAAAATAAAAGGGGAAAAATACCTCTTTCCATATCAACCACAAAGTTCCAATCTGTTTCAAATCATTCCTGGGTCTGGCGTTGAACATTATTTCAAGGATTCTCCAGCCACCTGTCCTATTCCCTCCTCTTTTTTCCATTTTTAATTCTGCCCCGGAGTGAGGATTATGTGAAGCAAGGCATGCGTGTCAAAGGGAAATTTAGTGGGTAAAGACAGCCAAGATTGGGGGGGATGAATTAAACAGATAACGGGAGGAGACGAAGTGGGAGAACCATGTAGAGCAAAACGCCTCACCGATGTTGGTCATTTCAGAGGGGCTCTTTTTTTTTTTTTTTTTTTTTTTTCTCCCCACAGGAGCGAGGAGGCAATATCTAAATTAATAAAGTGATGAAATGAGTTTGTGCCGTGGACTTTCTGCTGTTTGACTTTCCCATCTGGATTAGTGCAGGCTGAATGGACGCTCTGTTACTTTTGTTACAACTGCGCAATTCACTGTCGGAATTTGGCCTTGTAGTGATAAGACTCCCCACCTCCTCCTCCTCCTCCTCCTCCTCCTCCTCCTCCTCATTACCATCTCATTCCATATGCAGAGACTCTGTTACCTGAGAGCCTGCTCACACACAAAACACCAACTATTACATGAGCTTCTGCTAACTATTACAACGAGCAGAGAACATTTAAACACAGACTAATACATGAGGCTCAACTAACTAATATATTCATTTTTTTAAAAAGTATTATTCACGAAAGGGGGGGGGGGTAATATGTATGTTGACAGGTGTATGGGGAGATGTCTATATGTTAAAAGTTGTGCAGATTTACACATAACTGAAGGTTTTTAATCTTCACTGACTTGTTGACTCAAGATTCACCACAATCAAAAAAAAAATTGTAATTCTTCATGATGCACAACATATGAACAAAATGATTATTAAAATATATTTATATTTGCTTTTATATATATGAGGTCATCTGAAATTATTTCACGCAACAAATCGTTTTTATATATTTGTTATACATCTTAAAAAATGTAAGAAATAACTGTATAATGTAAAATATATCAGTGGCAGACATCAGGCACCGCCTGGAGAACTATAGATTGGCTGATTTTATTGATGATAGAGGTGTGTGTTGTGGTGGTGTGCTCTAGTAGTAAAATGTCGTCCAGTCGTCTGCATTTAAGTTATTTTTTAATATCTTCAGCTGCCATGACAACAGAAGATGCCTGGGACTGTATCGTGTTATGTTTGAAATATGTAATTTGATTTTCTCCTCATTATATTGCCAATTCAATTACTTCATAAAGACATTGATGCAACACAGAAGGCTGAAGAGGAACTAGTAACGAACAGGCACTAGTGGAGGGAAATAATAATACAGAAATATATGAAAAATTTCACATTTAGAACTATTTTAATGAAAACCCACAAATTCCCAAGCACCATTCCCAGAAGTCTCACAGTAAATTATTTGTAGATTATTTTTAAGTAATATACTTCAATTAATACTAGCCCGCAGCTAATATTGGGTATTTTTTTATACTGATAAACATTTCAAAGGGGGAAAACTAAAATGCATGATAATTTTATGAACAGAGAAAAATATTCATAGTAGATTTTGGGAAAGTTAAACTTCACATTTTGTTATGCTATATTACAGTGTAAAACACACATGCACACACACACACACACACACACACACACACACACACACGTCCCCAGCATGGGAACACCTGCTTTATTCCATACATTGCAACTACACTTGTTCATGCATTCCATTTGGCTTAAATGGATTCTGGAATAACAGTCATGTGACTGAAATCCAACATGAACTGAGCTGATCCTGTTTGTGTGAATACTAAACCCCAGTCTGTCTTCTTACTATCGGGCGGGGGGGGGGGGGCTCTAAATTCTAATGGTGGTACCATTACGACCAGTTTCATTCTGAACAATCATTCCTGCACATGTACTGGTGAACATTTTGAAGTATGTTCATACATTTTGTTCAGAATACAAGGTGTAACACCCAGTATGAACACAAGAGGTCAATCTTGCATCATATCCATCATCAAGCAGCCCCCGCCTGCTCTCAGGCTTCCCTCCCCACATCAATACTATAGATTACACTGGGGTAAACACATCGGGGCCACAGCAGCTTCATTAGAGGGAAGGAACAGCAATAGTTACGCTTACAGAGCTTCTAATTACAATTAACTGGCATTCCCGGCTCGACTGGGAGTCTCTGGATGAGGGGGGAGGATCAGAGGAGTCAGGGAAGCTGAGTCAGGACTGAGGGAGGGGGCCGACACGAGGGCAGTACAGAACCACACCAGGCGGCATTAGGAATCAGTGCTGGAGCCTGAAGGGTGGGACAGAGCCACGCCTGACCACCGACAGAATGTCTGTCACATGACTCAGGTGATTTCTGTCTCAAGATGAATGATCACCACTGAAAAAGTACTTTATGTTTAATATATTAGACTATTTTTGTCAACGATAAAGAGCTGACAGAACGTAATAAAGAATGACAGAATTTATCTCACTTTTATCAGTTCAGCAAATCAGCAGTCAATCATATTCTTTTCCAACAACTGTGTAATTTCTGTTCTCTCCGTTTATCTCCATCTTTCCCTCCATCCATCTGTCCATCCATCCATCCATTCGTCCATCCATCCATCCATTCGTCCATCCATTCGTCCATTCGTCCATCCATTCGTCCATCCATCCATCCAATCCATCCATCGGCTCACGGCTGGGTGATTGCTGCCAATCTCAGCCAAGCATCCCTGGAGGAGTTCAGAGCGTTGTGCTGCTCCAGTGGATTATTGAACGATGCTCATGGTGCAAGCAAATGGACTTTGGGGGTGGGAGTGGCGGGGGGGGGGCTATGTCATCACCGGTGGCTACTGTTTACCAAAGAATGCAGAAGGGACAGAGCTAGAGAAAATCGGGTGACATATTACTATATGATACTTGTGTTTTTGGCATCAGTGCTTGAATCAGCAGTGAGGGATACAACACACTAAATATACCTGAACAGAGTCATACCTGTACTATACAGGTACTGAATCTCTCTTCTCTCATACTAGCCCCAGCCTGCCTTCTAAATCAGCCGTTGTAGCGGCGAGCGGTCGCCAGCGTGACAGTCGTGCGCTGCCCGTCACTCAGAACCGGCTCCAGGTGAACACGTGGATCTGCTCCACGCTGCAGCGAGCCGTGTGCGGCCGCTACAGCGTGAACTGGCATTAGGTATACGTGGAGATATTTATGAGATCACAGCGATGTCAGGACCCGTGTGCAGGTTTTGCTGAGCAACTTAATGACAGGTAGGATGATGAATGGGACCCAAAGTTTTGTTCTCATTTTGGGTTGTGTAACTCAATCAGGTTCACATCCGGGCCTGCAGCTAAAAGCTGCTAGGACCACACTGAGACACACACCAGACACACACACACATCCACTTACATATGCATCATGCATATATATGCACGCTGAATGGATATTTTCCTGCTATGTACCTCTGGAGTTATAATATTTATCACCAAAGCTAAAGAAACTACTGATGGCTGGAATACGACACAGACGAAAGGGATGAGGAGACTTTCCTGATGTTCTCCTGTAAGGGTGAATCATCGAACATTAAAACTGAGTTTGTCAATCAATCAGCATTCATTAGACTGTAAAGACCGTCCCATTACACGAGGGCGTCCCCCACTGTTTCTGCTCTCTGAGCAAATACGTTCCCCATGGGGTAAATGTATTCTGCACCACACACACTTTCTGGCTCCAGAAAGACCAGAGACACATGTAGCAGTTTATAAATATGTCATTAAGTTCTTTCATTTAAACACAACCAGAATTCATTTTAGGGCTTATTCCTTCATTGATGTAAATTTCATGACCTCTGATGGTTTGGATGTGATTCCAACCGACTGATCTGTATTATCATCAGTCATCTTTTAATCTATAAAATGTGAAATAAATTGGAAAGAAATATTCATCATGAATTCCCAGTGCCAAGAAAGTGAACAATTCAAGTTTATTATTTTGTCCTACCCATCAGACTCTCCATTACAATCGACCAGGAAATATTTGCTTTTCAGACTGAAACAACTCATTATCAATAGTTGGTAACTAATTTTATTAGACTTTCTGATTGATAGACTACTGAAGGGAAATATACACCGGCCACTTTATTAGGTACACCATGCTGGTAACGGGTTGGACCCTCTTTTGCCTTCAGAACTGCCTCAATTCTTCGTGGCATAGATTCAACAAGGTGCTGGAAGCATTCCTCAGAGAGTTTGGTCCATATGGACATGATGGCATCACACAGTTGGCGCAGATTCGTCGGCTGCACATCCATGATGCGAATCTCCCGTTCCACCACCTCCCAAAGATGCTCTATTGGATTGAGATCTGGTGACTGTGGAGGCCATTTGAGTACAGTGAACTCATTGTCATGTTCAAGAAACCAGTGTGAGATGATTCCAGCTTTATGACATGGCGCATTATCCTGCTGAAAGTAGCCATCAGAAGTTGGGTACATTGTGGTCATAAAGGGATGGACATGGTCAGCAACAATACTCAGGTAGGCTGTGGCGTTGCAACGATGCTCAATTGGTACCAAGGGGCCGAAAGAGTGCCAAGAAAATATTCCCCACACCATTACACCACCACCACCAGCCTGAACCGTTAATACAAGGCAGGATGGATCCATGCTTTCATGCTGTTGACGCCAAATTCTGACCCTACCATCTGAATGTCACAGCAGAAATCGAGACTCATCAGACCAGGCAACGTTTTTCCAATCTTCTATTGTCCAATTTCGATGAGCTTGTGCAAATTGTAGCCTCAGTTTCCTGTTCCTGTAGCTGAAAGGAGTGGCACCCGGCGTGGTCTTCTGCTGTTGTAGCGCATCTGCCTCAAAGTTCGACGTACTGTGCGTTCAGAGATGCTCTTCTGCCTACCTTGGTTGTAACGGGTGGTTATTTGAGTCACTGTTGCCTTTCTATCAGCTCGAACCAGTCTGGCCATTCTCCTCTGACCTCTGGCATCAACAAGGCATTTCCGCCCACAGAACTGCCGCTCACTGGGTATTTTTTCTTTTTCGGACCATTCTCTGTAAACCCTAGAGATGGTTGTGCGTGAAAATCCCAGTAGATCAGCAGTTTCTGAAATACTCAGACCAGCCCTTCTGCCACCAACAACCATGCCACGTTCAAAGTCACTCAAATCACCTTTCTTCCCCATACTGACGCTCTGTTTGAACTACAGGAGATTGTCTTGACCATGTCTACATGCCTAAATGCACTGAGTTGCCACCATGTGATTGGCTGATTAGAAATTAAGTGTTAATGAGCAGTTGGACAGGTGTACCTAATAAAGTGGCCGGTGACTGATGTGTGCACCAGGTCAAGTCTGTCCGTTATGGTCGGCTTATATTGAAATACAGTACAATCAGGAGGATAGATGCTTGTATTTCCCCATTTCTCCAGATTACAGCTATTCAGAGGGAATCATGGGTAAACCAAGAGGTGACCTTTGAGTCGCCTTGGTTCTTGTGGTCGTGAACTGAATTGTAACTCGACTGTTTGGGAGTTGTAGACGAAAAGAAAAAATTGTGTAATAAACTCAGCCAGTGTTTGACATAAACTAACTCACACACCAACATTCAGTAACTGCCTGAAAACCTGCCCGTATTGACAAGTGAATCAAGCAGTGGTCGGTTTGTGCAGCGCTGGTATTTGATGAGATTTTTACTTGACTTATATTTGACCTGCTAATTGCCACGTTGTTATGTTTGACAGATGTATTTTTATTTTTTTTTAGGCCACAATAAAAACTCCTACAAAGAAATCAATTTGATTCCTGTCTCTGCCTTAGTTTCTCTCCCCCCCCCCCTTTCCTTGACGGATGTATTTCACTCACTGTCCTCCTGATGCCTCCTGTGCTGCTGTGGCTGAAGGTGTGCTGCCATAACATGAATGGTCATAACTTTGCGCTAAGAGATCTTTCATCCCACCCAGGTGTACTCCTGGTCTGTTTGCATCCGTCTGACCGTACAGTGTGTTCATCCCAGAGATGAGACAAAGTCAGCAAACAAAAAGGACTGATGTGCTAACACAGGAGGGGGCTATGCTGAGATTCAGGTACAGACCTGCAAACTTCCACCGCTTCGGCTGCTGAGACAAAAGTACTGACTGACTCGAACCAACAGCTCTCTCCCAAAATGCAATTTACTCAGATGAATGCTGGGGATTTTCCTAATCTCTGATACTGAACCCGCTGCTTGATTTTTCATCAAGAAGCATTATCTGTGCCCTAAAGGAAATGAGATGCGTGATGCGACATCTTAGGAGGAAAATCCCAAACAAAAAAGTTCCCTTGACCCGTTACAACAAAGGCACATCAGAGCAGACCCACACTCATGCAAATGTGGAAATTCTCCTCTGAAGATCGTGGCTTTTCATTTTGTGGGACGTAACAACTAATTTTGGAAGTGAGTCTCTGTTAATGAGGACATCTTTGATGTGGAAACCCTCCAGTCCCAGTGCAAAACCGATGGGGTCTCTACAAACCTGCTTAGATGACGCTCTCATCCTTTCTGCTTTTTCATCTTGTTTACCAAATGCTGTCTGACCTCCAATAACTAACAGGATGTACATAAGAGAATAATACGTGTTTACATACGACCCTGATGAATAAGAGGGAATAGAAGCAAGTGAAGGGCTGCCAGTGACACATCCCGTATCTTCGTATTAAATTACATATGTACGTTTGACCCCCGTGTCTATTTTTACTTCATGGAAATCAGGCATAGATGATGTGGGTTTTGTTTTGTTTTACCCAGCAAATGTTGGTCTTGGTTCATTTAATTTCTCTGCTTCTTCTCCACAGAATAATTTAATTGTGTCGACACTGAGTCATAATCGGTGATATAAATGCCTGTGAATCACATGATAATCACACACGTACCCCTGATCAGTAGTTCTGTCCATTCAGAGTAGTGAACAAACGAGGTCATTTCTGGGGATCTGTTTCTGATTTGAACGGACTCACACTTACAATATATATGTTCTGAGTTCATCCTAGAGGACTGATCTGGTATAAATTACATTACATGAATTTCCCCATATGCCTGTTATATTTTAGTATAGGTATATTTATTTATTTGTTTTCCAGTGGTGTCAGAAAAATTACAAAATGAAATTCAGAAATATGGTTTGGGCACTTGATTGGGTATCTAAATGTATTTTTTGTGGTGAGATTAGGTATAATAATGTCTGTTGGATTCTACATCAAATTTAGTCAAAACAATTACATCAGCGTTGAATAAAATCAGTGAGTTCTTCATGAAGCCATTGATCATTTCACTTCATTACACACATAAAACAAGATCAAATATGGGCCTACCCACAGAAAACAAATGCACATCTGATTTTTCATCCGTTTTCTGAGCTATTACAACTCTAAATGAAAATGATACTGTAGATGGAAACAAATTAAAGTCTAAATGTGTGTGAATATTGTTTGTGTTGAGTATAATTTGAGAGGGTATATTCATGTTCAAGAAACAAGGATTAGAGACTGAAGTGAAATCACTGGTTATATTTATTTAGTGAAGAACTGACTGTTGCACAACTACACAGTTTAAACACTCATTTCAAGGACAAATTGGCTTGTTTATATGAGAAAAGAGCAGAAATGTGTGATAATACTTTTGAAAAAACAGGAACTTTTTTCATAAAAAAAAGGGTGTAATGAGGTGTTCATTTCACACTCACTTTATTATTATAAGCTGAATTTAAATGACAGATACTGTTGTGTCGGAATCAAAATATCTAATGGGATTTTAGCCATCTTCACAAGTCAATAAACAGCATCCAAATGCACTCAGAAATGTGTTTGTCATGTAGCCATCAGTGCTGTTAACTATGTCTAAAAGCTCAGTGAGTTTGCTGCATCAAGTTCCTGATTAATTCCTGTTTCTACATCAGTAAAACACCTTTTGTCTGATTATTATACATGACTTGTTTTATTGTTAACAATCTTAGCCGGTGTTAGGATGGCATAACTGACACTTCTACCACATTCCTCCTCTGGGTCTCCGTTATCATCATTAACAATGCATTCCACTTGTATGATAATTCATGTATAATGAGATATATGCTGTGACAATCACCACCACTTGACATATATCTCGCCTGGGGGATTAAAGCGCTGCTATTACACTCGCTGTCACTCGGTCCCGACCACCGCCATAACCCGCAATCTCCCTTCATCTGTTTTGTGCTAAAAGAGCGCTATCAGCTAATGGGTTTCTTTGCCCTCCAATTAATCATGCTAATGAGCCCCAAACCTGCAAAAATAATCAACTGTTCGCACCATGATCGCTAATAATGGAAGAGTTTAGAGCTGGTGTCTCTGCCTGTCTTCATCCTAATCCCATTTTTTGTCTCCCCCCCCCCCCCCCCCCGTCTCCCACATTTTATCTGCCCTTCCTCCCTCCCAGAGCTCCTTATCGTCCTCTTTGATCCTTTCCACGCTCCTCTTTTTGCACTCATCTTTTCCATATTACTCCTCAACTGCTGCTCCTCCAACATCACTCCATCTTATCTCTTCCCCCCCCCCTTTTCCATACACCAGCTCTCTCCTCTCTTCCTCCTCATATTCCTCGTTCTGCCCGTCCTGCGCCCCTGACAGCAGTGATGAACTCACCAGTAGTCTTTCCACTGGTCCTCCTCAAAAACGTCCTCTGGGATGGGATCAATCAGCACCAGGTCTGACACTTGCCTGAGGACATAGAGGACACATGAACACACGAGCAAGCGCACCCTCACACACACACACACACACACACACACACAGTAAGATGACGTATGCTCCTTGACCACCCTTGTCCACATAACAAGTGTGAGACAAGTGTGAGATGGATGTGGTCTTCATCCCTCCATGGAGATGAGTCTTCCTCATGCCCCCACAGACAGACGACCACCCACGCAGCATTTCCCCCTGCAAAGGTGTCATCCTCTAACCGCCACTTCATTTTCTTCCTTAATGGCAGAAACATCATGGTTGATTAAATACTAAATCTTTCATCTTCAGTATGGACTACTTGTCATGTTAATCACAATGTTGGCGCTATCACTGATGAGTTACCGGGAATTATGGGAACAGACTGGAATATATTTTGTTAAGTGTGATTTTGGGAGCCACTGTGCACCAGATGGCCGAACAATTTTAAAATAACCTTATTGCCTGTCTTAAAAATTTATCACAGATTTGTCAGACACTTAAAAGGTAAGTTTGGTTATTACACTTTTAATTTCGTAGTAAATCCAATGACATGACCCATCATGCCATAGAGCTCCACTGTCACATTGTAATATTAAAAAAACACAAGGTAGCCCATTCAGTCTCACATCCATCATTCTGCTCCCATAAAGGTTCAAACTCATGTTAAATAAATTAATTCACTGCAGAAAATAATCCCAACCAGACAACATGTATATTTAGACTCGAATGACATTTTCTAAAAGCAACAGTTTCCACTTTTGCCCATTTACTACTGTTGGTTTGTTTCTATTCAACCCCATTTTATACCTTAATTTAGTGCATTTAATGAGGAGATTGATAGATTACTTAAAAATGATTCCCATCCAGATAGAGATGAATGGTCAAAATAAAAACAAGAACCTGAATAACTTTTACTTCCAGAGGACATCTGCATTTCCCATAATGCAACCAACACCATCCTTCTCTGAGACTCTGCTTGACATCGCAGTTTTCTGTTATCATTTCTTTAATCAGGGTCAGTTTTTTCAGACTTAAAGTCCTTTGTGAGTTATGCACAACCTCAGTAGTTGATGAGTATAGAGAACTGTAAACGGGCCTGGTCCTGATACTTTCGTCACACAGTACGGAACTCACACGTTGTGAATGTGGCTGTAAAACCTGCCGTTGAGCGCACCCAGCTCAGAGCCAACCAGGATGAAGGGCTTTGCTATCCCAGCAGCCTGCAGGAGCCGATGCAGATCATCCACCATCCTGGAAGACAACAACACTCATCTGTGTCTGCACAAAACTAGGACATGCTGCAAATCAGGCCAGGAGGTTTATTTATTTAGATAGCTTGTACTAAGTCTCCCTGTAGAAACGATGACTACGACAGGCTGTAATCTAATTACTCACTGATCTGCTGGTTAACATGTTTATTAAGAAGCCGCTGGAGAATCACTAACAAAAGTCAAAAACAAAAGAGGGAAAAACCCCTGCTAAAATTTAAAATGGCAATAAATGAAGACAATTTAAGGTCAGCAATATTTTTGTTGTTCAATCCTTTCAGCTATAGCCCAAAATGAAAGCCCTGCTGAAATCCAAACAACAGCACAGAGAAGGGACTGCTGGGTCTTTTTCATTAAAACCCAGAGGAAAAACAATCCCCAGTAAACTTCGATCATCATAAATGAGGAGCAGCAGCTCCTCTCTGAAAGCCATCTGCTGCTCCGGGTTTGAAGATGAATCAAACCTGAGGTGTCACAGCAAAATGAAGAGTTTCCACATAACTCCAAGGGTTAAGGTTAGGTAGTCATTAAACTCCATGAGATATTGAATTCTGGGAAATTGATTGCTTGCATGTCAAATGGGTGCTTTCTGGGCCAGATGCCAAGGCAAACTAGACTGCTGACCGTTGGCGATCCATGATTGCTCATCCTTTAGGCAGATTTAAGGCTCGACAAACGCACAACGATGTCAAAGGAAGAAGATTAAAGCCTGGTCCCACAACAGAGTGAGGCAGGCCAAGGTTACGGTGTGTTCACTTCATGACGGTGTCTCTGCACACATCCGTCAGTGCAGACTTGAACATTAATGTCCAGTTCCAGGCAGACACTTTATCAAGGAAATATTGATATCAGTTAAAACTGCTAAACAGAAGTAAATCATGTGATGTAACAAGTTTGGTTTTTTGCCTGACAGTTCATAGAATGACATGATTTGTCACGAGTTCAGACCAGTGTGATACTGAACCACACACCTCATCAGAACAGCAATACTGAATATTAGAAGTGGAAAATTATGACAGCAAATGAAGCTTTTTACTTATATATATACAAAAAAAAATTAAGTCTTCAAATGTTAAATGCTGGTTCATCTGGTTTTTGCATCAACAACATTTAGCTCCCACACTAGACTGAACCAGCAAAACTGCAAACCAAACCCAGTTTGGAAGGACTTTTGATAATCATCCATCTCAATTTACAAGAAAAAGATTCACATTTCCATTAATAGCATTTTCCCCCAATGTTACTGTATTAACTTCTTCTGTATTAAGTTGTGTACTGACTGATCCTACGAACTACACCCACGATGACTGAACCACAGTTAAGGTCTGCAGTATTTTACTTTTTCATTTAATCCCTTTCAGATATAGCATCTAATTAAACAGCACTGCTGAGGCCGAGACAACAGCATGGAGGAAGGGACTGCTGGGTCTTTAATGCAGCCCACAGGAAAAACCCTCCCCAGCAAACTTCTATCATCAGAGGCAGCATCATTACTGGAGATGCAGCGGCTCCTCTCTGAGAGCCATCTGCCGTCCAATTGCTGGATCCAGCCTCTCACATTTTCTCTTTTTCTATCACATCTTTGTAAAGGAATAATTATGAATTAAAAAAAAAAAAAAGAATGTTACATATGATTTTCTAAAAATATATTATAATGTACTGTATGTGTTGGACACCAGCAGAAGCCTCCTCCTCCATTTCTCCTCACAAACGTCTGGCACAATCCTACATTCATTTTCTTGTTGCAATCTGTAATAGATTTTATAAACTACACAACAACTAATAATGACACATTAGCACCTGAAAGTGGAAGTCAAATCAGTCCATCAGAAAACACTGGCTGGCAAAAACGAAGTGCATAGGAACTGCGACACTATCTCTAAAATGCAGACTTTTCTTGCAGCAGCAGCATAAGCAGCAAACATTCTTTCTGTTAGTGGTTCACTGACCGTCCACTCGTTGACATTCCCCAAACTTTCTCAGTTCCTGTGGTGTCATTCTGCATCAGCCGCTTGCTGAAGCCCAGTCCCATTCTGTCATAGGTGCAGACCTAAGCAGCGTAACAACAACAAAAAAAACACCACAGGTTTAGTGGCATTTTAAGTTGCACCATGCTCTCCAGACACACAAGATGCTCCTAATAAGGACTCAGCACTGATCCTATCCTATGTCAACACTTTAAAAATGCATTACAGCTGAGTAACATTGAACAGAAGGAAGTAGATCAATTCATAAACAATGCATGATTGTTTTGTTGCTGTTTATGTGATTTAGTTGGTCAGATGTATCTAAGTCCTTGTCAGACCAGCCTGTGACCTCATTTGGGTCACATTTCAGACAAACAACATGAGGCAGGCTGTCAGCCCCGACTTTCTGCTGCACTGAGTCCTTGTCGAGCAGAGAGGATGTGGCAGAGTCACAACACAACTGTCCCTACATGAGCTGAAAAAACAACAAGTCTGCATAATACGTAAGCGATACCACCAAAGCTTCACTCACTCCATCTGTGGTCATACTGCATAGGCCAACCTTGGTTCTAATAATCAGAGAAGTTTAAGTATAAAAATAACAAATACATTAATATTATTATTTGGGGAAATCGTTTCAAATCACAGTCATTCAAGGTTTCTAGTTTAATGTCCTTACTTTTGTGAGTGTGGCTACACTTTCTTGGACATGCAGCCAAATGTCTGAGGACATCCCAGTCGGTGCATCCAGTATGACTAAAGAAAAAAAGAACAGTGGGTTCAATTAAAAGAAATAAACGTGACATGGAGCCGTGCACCACATTTTTTAAATAGAATTTGTAATGTTATTATTCATGACGGATCATGAAACATATTAGGATTCATTACCGACTGGTTTCCCATGTCCTTTACACAAAAGATGCATTTTTTGACCCAAACCAATATCAAACATCTGGCCATCTAGATGCGAGACAGAAGGCACAGAAGGAAGATTAGGCTTGAGAGAAAACTTTTCATTTAAAAGCTTACAAGAAAACCCACAATTGTTATACAGGTTGATATAAAAATCAATCTGAAAGAAGCAAGGATTGTTTTAGCCTTAAATAACCTTTGGGTAAGAGCATCTGTCCTTCTCTCTGTAGTGATGCATAGTTGAGGAATGGAGGGATGAAGATGATTAATAGTAAACACTTTCCAACATTCAGAAGAACAGAACCATAAGACACCCTGCCTCCAGCTGCAGTTTGGTTGGTCAGTCTTTGTTCTGGAGCCTAGATGAAAGAAAGAAGAAAAATGTCAACTTACATATTAAGTTAACTTCAGCAAAAGAGGTATACATGTTTCATTTACACATATTCACATAAAAATCTTCATTTTTTTCAAATATATTTATTAATATTTCTTATTAATCAGATTTAATAGATCACTTTAGCAAGTTCAGTGAAATTCAATATTGGCTTTTATCAAAACAACAATGGTTGACTTGAGATTTTAACTACAGATACAATACACAATGCAATATGCTAGTTAAGTTTCCGCATACTGAATAAAAGAAATCATTTCTTATGCATACATATTATTCATAATTACGTTGTGCATAAATAGGTGTTCATTGTTTTAACAGCGCGCCTGGCTCCTGTTGTGTGTCAGCTTCTGTGACAGGCGGTGGTAGCTGACGTGTTGATGACATTTAACTGGAACAAACGTTGTCTCAGATGTTTTTACCCTTTCAGCTAAGCTAACAGAGGTCTGTTATCAACGGGACGTCACATTACCTTTCTATCAGCATTGCTATTTTCATTATACGCTTGGCTTTCATTTCTTCGACGCATTTTTAAACAAAACTCCTGAAATACCACACGAATAAATCCTGAAGTACTGTATGAATGAAAATGTTACTTCCTGGTGTCCGTACGGAAGCCGACACGAGACAAACTTCTGTTCGCGCTGCGCTGAAGTCCTTCACACAGAGGCATCGGCCCCCTATTGATTACTGTGTATCTGATGGCACGTTTCTGTATTAGTCAGCTTATTACTCTGTATTTGTCAGGCACACAGTACATGTACCAGTTAAAATTTTACCTGTTCCAGAAAGTAGTTTCAAATGGAAAAAGAAAAGAAAAGAGGATAAATACAGTAGGTAAATACACTAATAAATTGCATATATATTGGTAACATGCACACATTTGAAAAATACTGATGGAGAGCTGGAGAATGATCAATTTTTTTTTTCCATAACTTTTGGGTAACAGTTGTGTAATATTAAATCGGACTTAAGCTGGCTGGCTTGCGATATATATATATATATATATATATATATATATATATATATATATATATATATAGAGAGAGAGAGAGAGAGAGAGAGAGAGAGAGAGAGAGAGAGAGAGAGATATAGATATAGATATATATAGATATAGATAGATAGATAGATAGATAGATAGATAGATAGATAGATAGATAGATAGATAGATAGATAGATAGATAGATAGATAGATAGATAGATAGATAGATAGATAGATAGATAGATAGATAGATAGATAGATAGATAGATAGATGGATTGGTACTAGATACTTTAATGATCCCAAACTGAGAAATTCACAAATTTATTTATTATTTATTATTTATTATTTATTATTTATTATTTATTATTATTATTATTATTATTATTATTATTATTATTATTATTATTATTATTATTATCATCATCATCATCATCATCATCATCATCATCATCATCATCATCATCATTAGTAGTAGTAGTAGTAGTAGTAATAGTAGTGGTGGTGGTAGTAGTAGTAGTAATAGTAGTGGTGGTAGTAGTAGTAGTAGTAGTAGTAGTAGTAGCATTAATAGTGGTAGTGCTTTTCTCTTTTGATTTTATGCATATTTTCACCATTCTCTTTGTTGGGTAAATTAAGTTCGACTCTCTCCTGCAGGGGTCACTCTATCACACAAGCCCTTCCCATGTTCCACTCTAGAATGTTTTGGTCTCGACAGAAAAGGCAACAAGAAAAACATTTTGCATCAAAATCACCATTCAAGACTTTGTTGAAACATCTCACATGAAAACCGGCGTGCACACAATCATCACGTCAATAACTCCTTCACTACACATATGGAAAACGTCAGCTGCTTCCCTAATAATCAGAAACTGGGGGTGTGATTGCATGTCCTCCACTTCTCCTAGAACAACCAATCAAACCCTCATCATGCACAATAGCACATTTATGGTAAGCAGAACAGCTGCTTATAAGTCAAATAATATATGCAAATTGCAGTTTTTACGTAGTCATGCATGTGTAGTGTGCCAAATATTGCTGGGCTGCGTCACTCAGGGACTGTGACATCCATACTGATGAATTCTGAATCGTTCACTGTGGTGTTTGCAAGGAGCTGTTTGTAAGTGAGGCACGCTTTTTGGCTGTGCTCCATGTGCATAATTATCTTTTAAATTTCATTCACCAGGGTGACATCAGATAATAACGCTTAATGGCTGCGGGAGAAAATTCACATTTTAAGCAAAGCTTGAAATCAGAATCCAAAGTAACATCCTGTGTCCATGAGCTGAAAAGATGCCCCCTGAACACACTTTTATTTTCACCTAGGGGAGGACAAAGCCAGAACAGTCTGAGTGTCTAGACAAAGCAAAACCTTGACAATAAGCCCTGTTTTGACAGTAGGCGACTAGTGACTGGAGCCAGGTCGGAAATTCATTGCAGTAATTAAAAACCAGGGCCAGACTAAAATGATGAATGTCAGGTATTGACTCACTGTCAGCCTGGCAGTGAGGGTATGTGTGTTTTTGTGTGTGTTGTATTTTGTTTCAGGGGATCCGGGGTTGATTGAAGCTAATGATACAGGGACTTCTCAACCTCTTGCCTCTGTTCCAGCTCAACATAATTAGGATTGAGAAAAGGAGGGTTTTAACAGACAATCGTAGCCTCGCTCTACAGTTTGTGAATGCCATTCAAGTAGAAGTCACTCAGCTCTCGACTTCCGCGTGGCCTGCCAATAGTAGTGAACAAGACGCACAGGTTGTTTGCTGCCTCCCTCCCTTGGGAAATCAAAGCCAGCTCATTCTATCAAAGATTTAGGCTGAGTCCCACAATTCTCCAAAGTATCAACAAAACAAAAAAAAAAAAAAAAAAAGATGATGCATGATGTCTTTGAATACCAGACTAAATGTTGGTAGTTATAGTTTTTCTCGTCGATTACAGGTTCCATGACTGGATACATGTCTGATCTAAAGTTCTAAATCAAACACACAGAATCCATCTGCGACTGAACATTGAGGTTGTTGGACACAGCCTGCTGTGCTTTATATAACTGATTTCAGTTCATACACGCATTCGTCCTGTAGTTTCTTGTAATATCACGTCATGAGAGAAATCGTTTAGTTTTAAGGATGCAAAGTTTTCTTCTGTTTTGTTTAATCTAAGTCATCCACGTAATCCCTTAAATGCTGATGTGATATTCCTTCTTTGACTTGCGTGATGATGTTTGTTATCCATTGTCTCTTAACACAAATGAATGTGTACTCGTCGTCATTTACATGATGTTATCATACCCTTTAGCGCCCACTGAACAAGGAGAAAGTGTTCTTTTCAGCTTATTGCTCAGTACACTTTGCTATTCTAATTAGGTGTTGCTCATAAACAATGCATGCCCTGAAGCCACATGTAAGATATTCACACTCCTGGTGCACAGAAATGAGCAGCCTTTCCTCCACAGCCAGGTCATGTTGACACCACCTTTGCCATTTGTGCCATGTCTGCACGCACAGCAGCCATTTTTAAGCCATCGGTCGTTCCCCATCAACCCCGACATTCAGCAGAGTCTCACACACGACATTTCAGCCTTAGTTAGAGGGCAACTTTCCCAAAACAACAGGAACCGGATAGGACAGCTATTAAAAACAGAGAGCAGAGCAAAAGCCTGAATGCAAATTATAACCTATTATTTTGACATTTCACATAGGCAGTGCTCCCAGCTTCGGCACCACGTTTGATCTCAAACACTGAAAATGATTCTCCCCCAAAAATAAAAGATAACACTAAGGTATCGACACACCAGAAGCTTGAGTACAGGTGCATGAAATCTAATTGTGATTGAGACACAATGGGAGACACATGAAAAAAAAAATGCCATTTCCTGTTCGCCTCATCTGTCTTGTCGCACGGAGCATGTTAACTGGGTGACATTTCCGCGCTGAGTTATCTGTATCACCAAAGGCCATCACCAAATCTGCAGGGGCATTCGTATCTCACAACATGTTGGCTTGCCTATATTAAATCTAACTGACAGAATGGTGTTGTGTTGTTCCAATACACCACCTCCAATGGAGATCCTCTGTTCGACTTCAGCTGAGGTTTTTAGCCACTCTGGCTACATGGCTCAGGGGAATTATTGGTAGGTCAAAAGCTGCAGTTGACAGATCTGTCACTACAATTATTGTTAAATGTGATCTTGCAGCAAACATAGCAGTTCATGGAAAATATACAATTCCATTGTCGTTTCATGCTTTTTATGTGTCACATAAAATCAGCCAGATTTCAGGTGACTTACGTCACATGATCTTTGTTTTTCTTCAGCTTACTGTCTTAAAAAGAAAGAAAGAAGAGGAGCTGCTTCTCTATTTGCAGACTTTCCTGCTCCGTAGGATCACACATTAGCATGCTAACAAACAGTGAAAAATTTTATTAGACATTAAAACCCTACTGTAAAAAACAAGCTGCCTGTGATTAAGTAGAAAGGTTGATCTTCGCTGCTTTAATCAAATCCTGGGACAATTTGACTGGATATAAAGCATAGGGTTTTAGAAGTTAAAGGACTAAAACATGATTTAATATGTTCTTCTACTAACACAGCAATGGAAAATTGTTCTAAGCAGTTTGTCTGCTTAGAAGATCTCATTTTTACACATTTTTTGGTTTTCGTGGCAACGTCTATTGAAGAGGATTTAACTAAATTCAAAAAATTTCCCATAATTAATTTACTCTAAAAACCTGGTCCTAGCATTCAGAGTCATGTTTACTATTAGTGTTTAATTAGCAACAAAGATGGGATTTTCCACAATGGGGGATCTGGATCTATTTCTTGATGAATATTGAGATCTTTCATGTCAAACTGATTCATTATGGCTTTGAAGCTTCATTATTGGGATCATGTGATCAGGAGGTGTGGTCACAAAACCCCAATATCAGCCTCCGTCTGGCTTCCAGTGCGTTTCAAGTTTGAATTGTTTGTTTTTAAAATTTTAAATGGAATGGCTTCTTCTTACTTATCAGATCATTTGCACTTTCATAAACTGGTCTGACCACTGAGTTCTATCAACCCGCATAACAGCAGAAGAGCCAGTCTTAAAACCAGAAGAAATGGGATTTTGTGGTTGCTGGTCTAAATATTTGAAATGGTATGCAGGTTCATATGAGATCTACACAGTCCATAGAAATATTTCAATCCATACTGAAAACCTGTATCTTCTCAATGGCTTTTAATTCTAGCAACTTTGAACTTTGGCCAGCTGTCAGCGGTTTTGTCATTTTTAAATCATCAGATGTCTATGTATTGATATGTTTATTTTTTTCCGTTTAAAAACATCAATGTTAAAAAGTTACATTTTCAAATATCAGGTGGGATACTGTTTACTCTACAGACTAAAATGTGGGTCTGAGGTCACGTTACAGTTTCGTTGTGGCTACTCCACTCAGCTTTATTTAGTCAACATTGTGAAAGTTACTTCACTCACATGACAAATTCTTTCTCGCTTGCCCTCAATATGTCTTAAGTCAAGTGCATTTGTGCAAGGCTGTTTATAGTTTTACGATAGCTATGAGAAAAATCACACGAGCACATGCTCTAAGTATTATTACTGCAATGCAGGGCTTTTTAAACAAATTTTCTGATTAATGGATTCTCCCATCCATGAAAAGACACTATATTGTTATTAATGGGGGCAAGATTTTGTGATGTTTTTTTCTTGCCCATCTATGAGTCAGTGTGGAAAAAGGTAACTTTCCTTTGAAGGAGCAGGCGGGTTGTGAGGAAACACACTGTCTCCTTCATTTATTTATGAGTGAGCTCTGGGGTGTTCAGGAGGGCAGGTATCACAGGCGTCGCTCTGCAGCCCTCAGTCATCAGACGCCATGTGGCGCTCATCGATTTTAGCTCCTCGCTTCTGAAGTGCACCATCAATCAATACAGTAACAAGTCTTCATTTATACTTGAGAAATGCAGTTTCCAACTCAGTGGAGCCCAGATCCTGTTGTTGTCATTGTGGTCAAGAGACAGGCACTGGTTCAGCCTTGGGCCTCATGCCTCCAACTGTTATGAGATTGGACGTCACCTCCGTGACACAGTAATACATAAATGCAGTGTGAATTTTCAATAAAAACACAACCATTAATATTTCAAATGAATTGTTTTCCCCAGTATGCTTTTCTACAACCAGCTGTCCAAACACTAAACCAGTCTGCTGTCTATATTGTGCATTTTATCTCCTTTACACCCACCATGACAACTTTATAGTCCATGAGGGCAGTCCCTTGGAGAGGGAGCAATGCTTTATATGAAGCTCTGTTCCCACAAGGCCACACGTTTAATACAAAGCAATGGACCCGGGTGTTTTTAATTCATCCATGACAGGAATTTTATTTTGTAGATACACACAAGATTTTGCAATGTGTTTATAACACATTCACAAGGACATTACCTTTAATCCAGACAAAATAGTTCACTGCACCTGTCAATGAGCAGATAGTGGACCGTTTGGCCTACTGGATATCCTGTAGTTTAGGTGCCATTGATGAGGGATAAGTGAGTTATGGCTCCACAAGTTTGATGCATTCTTCTTCATAAATCATCTGCTGCTTTCATCCACTATGTCTGGATGTATGACTCTCTGCGGGATGCCACCTCTGTTCGACTCTTTTCATTCATCAATAGTATTTTCATTCTATTTTATGTTATTTGCTTTTCATTTACGGTGTTCTTTAGTCCATTTCACACTGCTACCTCTTCCATTTTACTGCTGTGTCAACTTCAGTTTCCCTCCCCACGTCTGAACAATAAAAGTACATCTTATCTAGCTGAGTGTTTGACAGTTTTTTGTATCCATTGTTGTCAAAATAAATTCCTTTCAGGACTTACACCGCGTTGGTGGTCAGCAGTTCAAGAGAAGCTGATAATGCCCTTGTACAGATTATAGTGTATCAATATAGACAATGTGTACATAGACTGTGTGTTTAATGGGGCTATAAACAGGTTGGCCGTTCCCTTTCACCACACGCCTTTTATTTTGATAGTCCTGAAGGATCTAATAGTTACGCTGTTATTTGTGAATCATACTTTTAACAGTATCGCATGCATTGTTTAGTGATTTATGATTAACTTCACAGAAACACAAATAGGCCATGTGGATAAAAGTAAGATAAGGTTTCTTGAATATGATGTAAGGGTTAGATTTAGTATATTTCAGTGTTTTCTATTCTACATTGGGATGTGTTGTGTTATCACTCTGACACAGAGGCAATCTTATCAACCAAACTGTACATACCTGCTGTAAATACGGCTAATCAAACTCATCTTAGTAAATGACACATATGAATATGGATTTTCATACATATGGATTTTCCAAAGACAATGGAAGCTCCCTGCAGTTTTCTTCTCTGCCGCTAGAAGGACAACCAGTAGGGAGCAGGCTGCATCTCTGGCATGGCCAGCAAGTCTGCTGTGCCAATAAAGGTGTTAAAAAATAGACACATAAAAAGTCCTGGCTGTTCCATCCTTGGCGTCCACCAAGTTTCATAAACATCCATCAAGTCGTTGAAAATCCTATCACATGGTGTTATATGAAGCGACAGAAAATCATCAATCTGTCCCTTTCTCTGGATCCACCCCAAAATTTGATGATTTCTTTCTTAACACATTCTGAAACATCAACCCAGCTTCATGGAAATTCATCAAAACAGGCTGTGTGTGTGCAACAAGTGACGAGCAAAGATTATGATACCTTCAAATTGAACACTAAGTGAAACTTCATTCATGCACAGGTCACTGAATGATCATTTGAGTTTATAGTCTTCTTCTTCTCCTTTCGGCTTTTCTCTTCAGGGGTCGCCACAGCGAATCAACCGCCTCCATCTAACCCTGTCCTTTGCATCCTCTTCTCTCACACCAACTACCTTCATGTCCTCTTTCACTACATCCATAAACCTCCTCTTTGGTCTTCCTCTAGGCCTCCTGCCTGGCAGTTCAAAACTCAGCATCCTTCTGCCAATATATTCACTATCTCTCCTCTGGACATGTCCAAACCATCTCAGTCTGGCCTCTCTGACTTTATCTCCAAAACCTCTAACATGTGCTGTCCCTCTGATATACTCATTCCTGATCCTATCCTTCCTGGTTCTCCCAGAGAGAACCTCAGCATCTTCATCTCTGCTACCTCCAGCTCTGTCTCCTGTCTTTTCCTCAGTGACACTGTCTCTAGACCAAACAACATCGCTGGTCTCACCACAGTTTTGTACACCTTTCCTTTCATTTTAGCTGAAACTCTTCTATCACACATCACACCTGACACTTTTCTCCACCCGTTCCATCCTGCCTGTACACGCTTCTTCACCTCTTTTCCACACTCTCCATTGCTGTGGACTGTTGACCCTAAGTACTTAAAATCCTCCACCTTCTTGATCTCTTCTCCCTGTAACCTCACTCTTCCACTTTGGTCCCTCTCTTTCACACACATGTACTCTGTCTTACTGCGGCAAAGCTTCATTCCTCTCCTTTCCAGGAAAAATCTCCACCTCTCTAGCTTCTCCTCCACCTCTTCCCTACTCTCACTACAGATCACAATGTCATCTGCAAACATCATAGTCCATAGTATATAGTATATATTGTTCATCTTCCTTTTCTGGAACAGACAGCAAGAAACCAAAGAAGTAGAAGACTGATACCAACCATAATTCTTCAGGTTTATGTCTGCTTTATTATGTAAATAAATTTTACTTTGTATCTAACTCACCGTTGCATTTCTGTTTGTGTTCAGTGTGAATGTAACACTGAAAAAAGTTCAAGGTTCTAAAAAAATTCCACTGTCTACTTTATACACAACTGCAAATAAACAAGAGCGGAACAGAAACATCACCTCTTTATCATATTTGATTACTGTTTCAATCAATAATATGGGACATTCACGTTTTGTGATAGATAGAAGATGGAATGGAAGACAGAAAAATGGTTGTGGATTTTTGTAGTTTGAAATAAAAAAATGAAGAAAAAAAAAAAATCTTATGAGAATTTAAAAATCTTATAAGAACATGGCTTATAATGGCTGTAGACCTCCCATCCTTTACTACAAATCTACATCATCCCCATCCCCGGCTGTCCTCTCCTCTCCCCTCCGTCCCCCCCTTTGCTGGGGCTCCAGTTTGGTACGGTCCGCTCCCCCCCCCCCCCCCCCTCCCCCCTCCTACGTATGAGCGGTGGTAGTTTCTATTGGGAGAAGGTCAAATGACTCCGCATGCCTGCCTGTGTGTACACTCCCCGGTTGGCGCACACCTGACAAAAGAAACAGCCCGAAAACACGAGCGTGTGTTCGAACTCAGCAGCGACCGTCTGCGGCTGCAGCTCCTGCTATGATCCGCTGAAAAGTAAGTGTTCACCGGGCCGCCGCGTTCATCCCCACCGCGATCACCCGCCTCAAAGCTCCAGCAGCCCCGAGGAGCGTGTTCGTTCTAACGTCAGGTGTTTCTGCGGGGATTCGATCACAGATGGTGAGGTAGGTGTCAGGATGCGGGTGGAGTGACCTGCAGGTGACGTTCAGGTGTAGGTCGCTTGCTCTCCTGTAGGAACACCCCCCCCTCCCTCCCTCTGTGGGATTTACACGGACTTGTGCTACTACCAATAACTAGTGTAATACCCTTACAGTAGGAATAACAAACATTCCCTGTGTGCTTGAATGTATTATAGGAGGTTAAATAATTTGACAAAGTAGGTTTGGAGGTCGCTGCTGAAAGATTGCATGTATTTATAAAGAAAATTAAAAAGATATTTAATTAAAATGAGGTCACTGGACTCTTATGCATTATTTGAAAGGTAAAATAAAATTTAGAGAGTTTAGTTATGAAGCTTAAAAAATAACTTGCATAGTAAGTTATTTTTTAACTTACTATGTAAAATTTTCAAAATGCATGTTTTTGTAAAATTGTTCAAAAACATGCATCCAGAAATGCATGTTTTTTTTTTTTTGAACAATTTTTAAAGTTGAAAAATGTATTCATATGAAAATCTGTCTTAAGCAGCGTTGAAGTTGGGATGTGAAGCTCCTCTGACACCACAAAGCTCTGAGGAGGGGAGACTTAATCAAGTGAGTCAGCCCAAAACTCCCCCCCCCCCCCCCCCCGCAGAGCAGCTTGTAGCTAAGCCTATTACGCTATTGCATAATGCAATAAGGTATAGCCCCATAAGGTGTACAATGATCTGCCTCCAGGGTAGGTCGTGGGGAGCCTGCATATTGTCCAGCCTCTATAAGCTCTTATTATACAGATTAATGAAAGCTATCGGTCCAGTGAGGGGTCAGCATGTTCAGGTATCGCTGTCCAGAGACACGCCGGGCTCTGCTGCGGCACCGGGGAAGGGTTCAGGATCTCTGAGCTCACCTTAAAGGAAAATGAAAATGTTTTTGTGATGAGTATGACTGTTATTGTTTGTTTTTTTTTGGTTACTTTAAACTGTTTTTCAAGATTTCAACCAGCAGTCTGACAAGTATGTTTGCAGTTGTGTTATCTGTAAAATGGATGAACATCAAACAAATAATTTTTTTTTTAATCCAACTAAGATTTCAAAACCCAAGCGATAATTATTATTATACTAGATAAAGAAATGCATCATACATATGTAAATGAAAATGTAAATGAAATGTGACTCAACAAGTAATAGACTGGGGTGTAGTTGTTGATTAACTTTCTGTCAACTTACCAATCAATAAATCAACCAATTGTTTGTTAGTTGTTTACCTATATTGTAGCTGTAAATTGGAAACGTGTGCTAATCTTGTGAAATAAAAATTCACTTGTTGAAAATGTTTCATGGGTGAATTAAATAGGAACCATCATTGTTAAATGATGGCAGATGCAGATACAGCTGTGTTTCAATCACTTCATGGACGTTACATTATCAACTTGCATATTAACGGAATTGAATCTTAATTGAGCCTTAAATTAAGTCTTCATCCTGATTTATGTTATGAGAGCCTGCATTTTTGTCCCTAAATGGAAGAGGAGACCCTGCAGTGTGACTGTATAAACAGATTTATGAGACACACACACACACGCACGACACTAAACGATGACTCATGATCAAATTATTCATAGACTTGCTGGCTTTGATTAATCCTTAACCCATCAGTTTGTACTTTTATCAATTGATTGCTGGACTGATATTCATCTTGAGGAACCTGAACTGTATTCACTTAGTAGAAATCATCATGCACACGTTATTTCAAAAAGGAACAAATTGAATTAGTTGGCTTCTAACAAAAGAGCGGTTCCAGTAAACACACTGCGCTTCCATGCTTTTGATGCTCTGTTCCGTTGCTGATAAGATGAACAGATGCTTTATCAAAATGGCTATGACAAAATTCACTATCTCTGAGAGTCCTCTATTAATAATAATAATAATAATAATAATAATAATAATAACTTTATTTATATAGCACCTTTAAAAACAGGGCTTAAGGGCTCTAAAATCTGAATGTGACACTTTAGCAGCATTTATCTCGGCTATCTCTACACCCTCATTAATTCGCACACACACTCACACACACACACACACACACACACACAGGTAGAGGCGAGAACCTCCAGGCTCCCTTGAGGGAAACAGACCGGAATTACTGACATCAGATCAGACCTGTTGCCAAGCAGTGCTTCCACAAAACACATTTTGTGAGACTCGGTGTTAAGCTGCTGCTGTTTTAACGCTCAGTGAGGTGTTCCCTACAACAGTGAAAACTGTTCTTATATTTCGTATTCTACTTGACCCCCATTATATAAATGTAAATGTGTGGTTTTGTGTAACCATCAGAGACTCTCTAAGTGGTTCCTTGGGGATTCTGGGCAGTCTAAGTACAGCAGTTTTGTGTAAAAATGACTTATCCTGGAGTAACGTTCTCTCTGAGGCTTTATTCATTCTCATTTGTTTTATAATAGCTCATGTAGGCAGGAATGAATTGTTATTGTGGTTATTTCTATACCAGTTCTTCAGCTGAGGTCTTAAATCACCCCGACCACGGTCAGACCCCATCACCGGTGGAGACGGCGCCTTAGATGGAGCTTTGTAACCGGTAGCTGCTAATCCCTGTTCACACCCTGCTTCAACTCACAGAAGTTGTTGCAATAAAGAAGCTTTTGAGGCCGAGTCGTGTATTGCTGTGCCACATGAGATTTATAATCTTTAGTAATAAATCTCTCAAAGACAGTCTTGTCTTCAGTCTGAATGAGCAGCCAAAGCTTTGACTCTGTCCTGTTGCTTCATTCGCTTCTAACTTTATGGCCAATCATTCTCACATTGTGCTGATTGGCAGGGCCATTCATTTAATATATACAAATTACTGCCAATCACACACTTGATAAAGTACTGGAGTGCACAGTGGACTCACCAGCCTCTTCTGAAGAGACATTTATGCAGATAACTTCTCCAGTTTTCTGTTTCTGCTGTAGCTGATTAGTGTGAATGTAAAGCGTTATTAATTATAACTGATAAATTAGGATTGGGGTACTGGTTCAGCAAATTTATTTCCACAACAAATGTTGTGGAAACAGACTTTTATTAGTTATGTTAAATCTCACATTATTTCTCATTTTTATAAGCTTATCTTCTTCACTATCTTAATTTACTTTCTGCACTACTGCCACCTGTTGACTGGTTGGATAAAGGTCAAACACTGCAGGGTGCCGATTATACTGCCAGCATATATTCAGATTCCTACTGATCCAATTAAATGTCTCATTGTTTTAATCCTATTTGTATCACATTTTTATCATGTAAAAAAAACATTAAAAACAGGCAAATTATCAATTATTTTAATTTTCCTGTTAAAGTCAATCAGTTAATTATTAAACTAGCTGTTCAAAATTCATTTTCTATTCATCAGTTAATGGAGTAATTATTGCAGTGCTACCTGAAATGATCTAATTTGTTCAAAGCAGTCTGCTATTATTGTGAAGGCGGGGTAGAATAAATATCCCCAGTTGCTATCAAGCAGTTATTCCGTCAGTATGAATGCCAGCAGCTGGCCACAAGAACTCACTTGTGAAGGTGAGGTTTTGGAATCATAAATAAATGTCTTTTTACAACACATTGATAGAAAGAGACGTGGAGAGAGAGGATCTCGAATATACCAGAAAGCCATTAAATAAAGACAAGGCAGCGAAGCCGTGATTTGTTGCCTTATGTTTCAATTTGATTCCAGGAATCCGGTTGAAAATGAATTTCAAGGCTTCCTCAGAAGGGAGCTGTTCCATCACAATGCTTTACGGGTCCGTACTGCCTTGAGACAGAGCTTCCATCGATGCATCAGAGATTCCCATACAAGATGATGTATTTATGATTCTGCAATGGTCTATGTGTGGTGCATTTTTTTTTTTTTTTTGGTGATGCGTGTTTACATGCAAGAGTGTTGATCTGCTGTGATCATCCAGCCAGACTGTCGGCTGTGAAGGAGCCCCCTGCAGCGCTTCCTCATTTTGGTTTAAATACCCTGAGGAATGTTTTCTTTTCTCATTCTCCTCTCCAGTTCCCATCTCTTTTTTTTCGGGCTCCCTTGCTGCTACCCACCATCCAGTGAAGATCACCTCAAGAGAGATTTCAAGAGTGAATAAACACTGTTCTTCTTATAAATGGAGCAGGTGAAGAGGAGTTGAGGACCTGCTGTCGCAGCCGTAGAACGTAGTTTACGTAGCGGTAGGGCGGACTTGGTCTGGATTCATAATAGCTTTACCCTACAGTAAACAGTGCAGTGGGACTGGGTGGGGGATTACGAAGGATTTTCTATGCTAAGCCAGAGGAACCAAGCCCTGTGACCCCCTCATGTCTCCTCCTCCCTTGAGTACTCCAACAAACCCCCCATCTCCCGCATCGTCGTCATGGTCTAGCTGTGTGACGTGGGTGATGTGACCTAAATAATTGATTATATAGATAAGACAGAGGATTGTCAAGCCAGTCTTTGTACGTCGATTCATGAAGTGGTTAAATCTGCTTTGCTCCTCTTGCTCTGATGGTGATGAGCCACAGGATAAAATCCCGTTTCTCTCCCTTGCTTCTGTGGAAGTTTTCTGACAAATCTGCATATTTTACATAAATGATGACACTTATTATCCGGTTAAATGTCAAGGTAAATTAAGGTCGTGCTCTGAGTGTGTCCTCCCCCGCGAATGGAGTAATAATGTGCCACCAGATGACATGCATCACAAAACCGGTGCCACGTAACTTGAAGATGGCAACACTGTCAGCAATCTGGACTGGAAAAATGAAATTTGATTTGTCCCCATCATGTAAGTTGAGCAAATATTGCCTTTGGTTCCTTTTGGGACACTGTTTGGAAGCTAATAGAATGAAAGCAAGAGGATGGGGTCATTTTTGACTGACATTTTATGGGCATTTGTCTCTGTCAGCCAAATATCATCAAGTGAAGTGACTCAGCAGGGAGCAGGAACAAACCAAAAGTGTACCAGGCCTTAACTTGAACTGACAGTGTTCTAGCTCCTGCACACACCTTGCCATGAGCTACCCTGATAGGAAAGTGAGATTCGCACTCCCCTCCCCCTCACCGCTTTTGTCATCATCATGGTAGTTTCTCTGCACAGAAACCTCAGCAGCATTTACAGACAGAAATAGATCAACCCAGGAAGGTAGAGGGTTATTTTGAAGAAAAGATTCAGAGTATCTGCTGTACACTGGCACAAAGGAATCTCGTGGAGGTAGTTGTGTCGTCGATGAATGAAGTGAATTTCTGCCGACTGCTTCAACACAGCTACAGTATAACATGATGTGAAGGAGATGGTGTGTGTAGCCTTCAAAGTTGAAGCCATTATTCAGCAAAGG
Organism: Antennarius maculatus; assembly: GCA_013358685.1. NCBI lineage: Eukaryota > Metazoa > Chordata > Actinopteri > Lophiiformes > Antennariidae > Antennarius > Antennarius maculatus. The sequence continues at coordinate 4,565,173 of CM023615.1, forward strand.
AACTTCCTAGAATTTTACTGGTTTCTATACTGGAGTTAAAGCGAGGACACACTTTCTCCGGCTCATTTATTTTCCTGGGTTTCTCTGACAAAGCTAGTAAGTGAACTTTGCTTCAAGATTATTTCATCATATCCTTTTGAAGCTTATTTCTAAGACTGAAAAACTGGAATTCTGACCTTAGACATCACTTGGCAGGTGGGATATTATTAATAAGTGTTTTTGCAAGTGGTTAACTATCACGTTAACCAGTACAAATGACAAATGTTGAGTTAATTAAAGAGTTTTAAAGTTGCTGGGAGGTGGATTGTTTTTATCTGACAGCTCCAGGCTGCCTGTTTTCTCTCATTATCCCTAAGCGTGTGGTCTTCTGGTTCAAAGCTTCATTTAGCGTACAGACTTGAGAATGGTATTGATCTTCTCATCTCAGTCTTGGCAAGAACACGAATAAGAGTATTTCCCCAAAATGTTTTCCTCTGCATTCTCCTCTTTTGAAGGCCCATATCATTTCCCATATGTTTATCCACTAGGCTGTCCAAATTTCAGCATTTTAACCCCAATTCACCTTCTTTTTCTCAGAATTTAGTATGTAAAGCGCAATTGATTTGAATGAATGCCAATTTGGCTTTGCTAATTATGATAAATTATTCTGTAGAATATAAGATGTATGTCTTTTGTACAGATGTTCAACTTGTGCTAATGTCTTACTGTGGTGTCGGAAAATCTGTGCAAACTCTTGGGACCACGTAACTAACTAGTATATCATGGTAAGAAGTTTATTACAAGTTCTGGAATGAGTTCCCTGATCATATTTCAAAGAGCTCTGTATTCAATTACTTTTTTGCCTTCTTATTCTGTAGTTAGATTCCATCTGGGAGCCAGTTCAAAAAAGTTTAATTAAAAATACATAAATATGAACTCAGCCCCAATCAGCCTGTAGTGGAAATGGTTATATCCTTCTTTTAAATTCTGAGCAGTAGCATTCCCATATGCATAGTGTGTGTAAATAATATTACCCAGAACACAGTTTCTATAAAGTTTCAGCTATTAGGATATAGTCTAGACTAGAACTAGTCTCCTGGTCCTCTAAATGCTGAAATGCATGGAAGAAAACTCAGGACCTCCGATCTAATATCTGCTGTGAAACTCTCAGTAAACCGTTCATCTTTGTTTTCATAATGTTTTTCACCTGTTCAGTCTAGCTTCTGAAAACAGACAGTGATTGTCATTCTAAGGTCTAAATTGAATCTCCTGAAGATGGAGACTGCACAGGAATGCAATCAAGGATAGACGATACAACAACTAAATAAAAAAAAAAAAAAAAGAATTTACGATCCTTTCCTACTGACAGGTGACATGTGATAAGTACAATAAAAAAAATTTATTCACAGGAAAACAACCCAACAATTTAACAAAGACACCACTGACCCTGACCATATTGCGTTTTTCCTCTGGGTTACTCAGATAAGGTGCCCCTGAGACGATAAGAGCCGTGCCTTGCAACCATTAACCCCACGCAAATACAAGACTGAAAAAAAAAAAGGGTATTTATTTGTTGCCCAGTAATTGACGGAACATTTCCATAATGGTACTGCGTTTCCTGGCAGGCTAACGTGACCCTTATTAGTTCAGGAAACATATTGCAATTAGCCTCTGTGTGTGCTGCCAGACTTTGCCAAGGAAATGAATTGGGGAGAAACAAGAGATGCGGGACCAGAGTGGGAGAGGTGTAAACAAAAGTGAGATGCAGACAATGGGGACAGAAGTGCAGAAAAGAAAGTGGGGATGAGTCATATCTCTGCAGACATGACCCTGATTGAAATTCCACAACAGCAACTAGACTTCAGCTGAGCTCAGTCTGCAAGAGTTTGGGCTGATGTAATCCAGACTCTGACATCTGATCTGGTGCCTTGGTTTCTCGCCCAGATTCATTGATAACTCAAGAGGGGTTACCAAACTGCTAACTGAGTCCTTGCAAAAACCCATACAGTAGTACCATGAGATACGAGTTACTCGACAAGTTTTGAACAAGAGATGTTCAGCTGGTTACAGTCTGCAACCGCTCGATACCAGTCCTCCACACTGGCTCTTTAGCATGCAGCATATTTACATACTTTCAAATAAGGTCTTATTTTTCATCTCTGTTTTATCCTAGGAGGAAAAACTTGATATTTTGGGGTTATCAATGTGCACCTGGATTTTTTTCTCTGAGAAATCTTGAGCAGTTGCATCATGTCAGTGAATGGTTCACATTTCATGATGCACAAAAGATATCAATGCTGTCAACATGTCTGAAATTGTAAATTTAGACAACATGGCATCGTCCTATCTCAGCTGTTACACTTATATTGGTTATTAAAAAGCTTTGCTCCAGAATTCATCAGTTTATACCTTCTGCTGGTGTCTTTTCTTCTTTCTTCTGTACTTCTTTATGTCTGTTACTGATTTAGCTGCATGCTGGGCCAGCTAATCCTGCCTCTGATCAATACTCCACTTCTGCTCACACCTTGGATTCCATCCAGGCACCAACATAGCTGACGTCTTTATTTACCTTCTCATCACTCATTCATAAACCCACTGGAAGCGAGAGTTGAATTTTACATTTAGAACGGCTTGGATTTGATACAGTAGATGCATGCTAAGCCTGATGTGTTTGCAGTTTGTGGTGTTAACAGTACAATACATTGTGTATGTGCTCAGCTCATCCCTGATTTATGTGAAACAGCTCTGTCAGCCCTGAATGTAAAGCTGCGTGTCGGGCTGAATGCATCGCCCCTACGTCATTGTTTTATGGCCAGGGGGCTTTCAGCAGAAGAGCAAACCCCAGCACCGGTGGTACCTGCTGTCTGTCTGAGGGCCCCTCTTCAATCCATTACAGTACACGGTTGGATGCTGATGGCATTTGTCAGAATGCTCTGCACGCCCAGAGACAATTAAGTTCAAACACAAGGCTGACTTAATGAAGCTCGGCAGGAAAAACATCCTCTCACCAGATTTTCCTGCTACAGAGATAGAAGTAGACAAGGTCCATTCATGTTGGGAGGAACTACGTGGCTCCATAGGTATGCTCCTGTCATGTAGGTTTATGCTGTTAGCACAGACAGCTGAGCTTTAAGCTAATGTGGAGCTGATATTGAATGCTTGGTTCTTTTGAAGGTAGTCTAATGATGTCAGAGCAGACCCGCAGAAGCATTGAAGAGACCGGAGACAGGTGTTTGCCTTGTGAACCTCCAAAGGAAAATGAGCAGGTTATTTAAAAAGCCCTCACTTTCACCTCCATTCAGTGAAAAACTTGGCTCTGTCTTTGGCTCTTTTCAGTTGTGGAGCTGCCAGAGTGAAGTCAGTCACACATTTTATAATGTGTAATCTTTAAATATGTGGACTTTCCTTCATCTCACAGCTTCGGTCTCAACAAAGCAGCTGCAGTGCATCTTTTCCAGAGTAACTATCATCAATGTTGATTGGTCACAAATCAGGAGTAATAGCCAATCAATGCAGTGACACTGCAAAATAGGTACCCAGTGACGTGCGGTCAGGGGAGGCAAGTGAGGCACCAACCAGCCGAGCCTCACCATGGATTTCGCAATGACTCGGCTAACTGCGCTGGCATGCTAAACAACGAGAGCGTAATGCTATCTCTCTATATGTCACTATTAAAATGTTCAAACACGTTTGCTATGTGAACTAAATTTCCATAATTTATCGATTGTATATAATATACGTGTGTTTAGGTCAACAACTGTTTGTGTGTAACGTCTTTCTTGAGTTGAGTGATCCTAAAACGGCTAGGAAGAGGCAGTTAATGAGGCATGCAGTTCTCCTGCCTCATGATAGGGGGCGCTGGTGATCTCAGGGATAGTTTTTGGGACTCCTCTGCTGCAGAATAAGTGACAGCAAGCGCCAATCTATAGTCAGCAAATCAAGTGCAGCCATTCATATTTTTTTCCCGCTCGCCGTGCCTTATTATAAAAATGGAGGATGACAGATCTCAACTCAAAATTTTTTCGATGCTTTTGTTCAGAAGGAGCTGCACATGGACTTCATTTATAAGTAAACATAACATATAAACAAACATGTAGGTAACAACATAACGTTTTTTTAATCAAATGTGCTTATTTGTGTATTACAGTTTGTATGTGTAAATAATTCTGCTATGAGACTTTAAAAATCACCCATTCATATGTTTGTAAATCTGATTATGATGAAATCATAATCAGATTCACCAGCCATGAACCTCACTGCACATTACTGTGGGCACCCTACTTACAATGTTACTAAATCAAGTGGTAATACTTATAGTTTTATAGTCAGCTACTTCAGAGCGAGTAAAGAACACATTTAAATAAACTTCACCCAAATTTTTTTCTCTTTGCATATCTGAAAATTGATCAAGCGGTGACTCAGACATCTTACAATTCACACTGACTTTGTGTTACATCCATCCTTAAAGTGAAATGAGGTCCCAACAAATCTACTTAGAAATTACAGCTTAAAGGAGAATTTAAGTTGTTTGACCAGCTTGTGACTCAATGACATAACAAAACAATCCGTTCTCTGTGAATCATTATGTTTGCATCAGAAGGAATGAAGCCTGGAAAACAAGGGCGAGCACACTCACCCGCGTCTGCTGCACATTAAATACTCTACTTGCTGCAACTTAAAAGTCGGTTTAACTTAATTCAATTTAAGCTTTTAATGCAGTGCTTAGCTGAAAAACTCTGCAGTAGCTGTTACAGTCGTTTGTTGCTCTCACTCGTCTTACACCATTTCACATGCTCAGCATCCACCAGTAGGATCTGAGCATCAGTTTCCCTGAGGGAGAATTTTATTTTCTGACACTTCACCAATTTCCGCTGCACTCAGCTTGGTATATCCTTGCAGGGAGTGAGGTTGAATTGGGTGAAGGTCAAAGGTAAGTACAGTACTAGGTTTTTAAATGTTCTTGTTTTTTGATATATCTGAACAGCACATTAAGTTTTGTAAAATAGGTGGCTAAACTCATTTTTCAAAAAAAAAAAGAAAAAAAAAAAGGATCAGAGTGACATTAATTATCCTAATTCATTTGTTTGTTTGTCTTGGCTAAAGCCCCCAAGTAACAAGTATGACCATTGTATTTGAGAGAAGACTCATTTCTATGGCTGCACTTTCCAAAACTCATTTCACAGAAAAAACGTTGTCGGCACACTGTATATCTCAGTGAATGATAATTTTAGGTGTTTCTTTACTGTTACAATGATTATAGGGAAGCTGGGTTTGTTGTAAAAGGAAATGTTTAGTTTTTGTTGATTTAAGTTAATTTTACTGTACATAAAACACATTTTGCTCCCTTTAAACATACTGAAAGGTAATTACTCCAAATGAAGTCTAAATGTATTTAATGTAAATGTTTCTCTTCCGTATGCACCCTGGAAAGACTTGAGATTTTTTCTGTGCTTTTGTTGAAGGACTATAATCATTTAAGCCCTGCATGGCTGTGACCAATTGTTGGATGACTCATATTTAAACAGCAATGGAAATTTTTTCCCTTTAAAATTGTCTCTTTCTCCTCCTCAGGCTTTAAATTTTCAGTCTGACGAGATAAATATTCACAAAATTAAATATTTTACTCTAATTGGCTCTATAACTAGCATGCAAACCTGTAATAATGTGCTATAAGGTAGCTATTATAGCAATCTATACCTGCTGAATATTTGACTGTGAACCTGTCATAATAATAATGTGAGGAATTTTATTTTTTCATATTGGCAAGTTTACATGCTAATACATTTACATTGCTTCAACCCTAATTTCAAACAATAGAGTTTGAAGTTACGGTTGAAACAATACCAGCTGACAGCATTGTCATAATCGCTATACAACTAAATTAAATCCACTTTAGGCTTTAAGAAATCAGTAAATGTACTGGGAATTAAACATTTATTATCAGTTTTCACTGAGTAATTTAATGGGGTATTTATAGAAAAGTTAGGAGTTGTTGAGATCATCTTGGAATAATGTATCGAAAGATTAAAATACACATAAATAAGTACAGTGGAGTGCATAAGTAGTAGAGTGGCTGACCTGTCATCTGTTCAGATTGTGTAACCCATATAATAGTTATGTGGAAATTTCAGAAAGTTACATGAAATTCAGTCATTTTTGCATAAATAAATTGGAAAAATGCGAGAAAAAGAATTACTTCAAGTATTAAATTAGAGGAAAAATTTAATGCCCTTGTTGTCACAATTTTTGTGGCAATCCATCTAGTAAAGTACTAAAAAGTCAAAACAACTTACAAACAACAAGTTTAAACACAGTGTCTAAGTTCAGTATGTAATTTGGTGAGGCCATTCATGATTGTCCGTCTCCCAACAATTAGACTTATCAAACTCTAAATCCAGCTAATTGTATTATTAAACGTCCACATGTCTTGAGAGTAACGCCATTCTAAAACAATTAATCTCAACTGCAGGCTGTATTTAAAAGGTTCCTTTTCCAAACACGTTGTGTCAAAACAGGACCCTTCTGTGGCACCGGGCCTCTGTTGTTGTCTGAACGGTGGCTACCACGGAGTCGCTGCACTGCCTTAGATTACTTACAGGAGTGACCGCATCCGTGGTTTCCATGTCACCTGAATGAATTATCAGGTGTTTCAAGTGTCACACTACTTTGTTACCCTTTTATACCTGCTTATTCAGCTCTCCTCCTTTTCCTAAGTGGTGTGAAGGAGAGAAAACACACTCTAGGCGTTAAAGAAGCCATTTTGTGAGTGTGTGCATATATGCTAACTGATGGAGGGGGACAGGACGTAAGGCTGATTACCTGCTTTACTCAACCCGTTCCACTTCCCTTTTCTCCCCTCCGTTTCTCGGCCCCTCCACTCATCTCATTACAGAGAACAGAGGATGAGGAGTGAGGCCTGCATAGACCTCGGCATTAATTATTGAACCCTATCTTCTTTTACTGCAGCTCCTCCTCCACATCTCTGATAACCTTTACATGAAAGAGCACAGGCCAACTGCCAGCCATTATACATTATGGTATACAAAGGTATAGCAAAGACAGAGAAGAGAGCTCAGGTTTGTGTCTTTAACACTCAGACTTCTTCGTAGCTTGTATCTGACATGTTTTCCTCCCCAAACAGACACATAATCTCCTGGTGTTATTGTTTTTACCCGGTCGTCCTTGCTCCAGTTGAGCTTCATTGCTATTTAAATCCACTCTGCCTTGAAACGGGTGCTGTGGCAGCGAGGGAAAGAAAATAATTATTAAAGGTGACATTTGATTCCATGCGTTGTTGCTGCTGCCACATTGGCTGAGTTATGACCTGCTCATTGCCTCCTGCCATGCCCGGTCAATTTGGGTCACCCAGCTGGAGGCCATCTGATGGAGATTGCACAAATGAGCACGACCACGGCATTTAGACAAGTTGAGCGTGACCTGACTGTAAGTCTGATAATCTAACTGTTCTCTGTTTCTGTCCCCTTCCCCCATCTTTTTTCTTTGTGTCTGTGTGTGTGTGTGTGTGTGTGTGTGTGTGTGTGTGTGCGCGCGCGCGCATGTGCGTGCTCACCTTCTCCAGGTTCAGAAAGTCGACATCAAACCTCTACCTCCCCAAGCAGGTGAAAGAAGACGCTGCCAAGATGTTCAGCACCAAAAGGTCAGCCCAATGTCACCTCTGATCTATTCTTGTCCCTCCTAAGAAAACATGGCAGATAGAAATGACTCGTGTTGATCACGGCTGCCATTCTGGTGGGCTGCATTCCAAAAGTGTGTTTAGACATGGAATAGCATTAACATGAAACAGAAAGTGTGGATTGATTTCAGAAAAACATCAGAAAATATAACATGAATCATGATGGTGTCTTGAGTCACCATCACGACTCATTCGCTGTTACTTTTCAGCTAACAGCTCTAACAGGGGCTCCAGAGAATCCTCTAAACTAAACAGTGTAAATACTGAAGCAGACCTGAGGAGGTTAAGGAAGCCCAGTTTACACCTCTCTGTGGTCATGTGTACATTCTGTATTTTTAATGTGCCTTGTACACCTGCTAGCGTATAGTCTGCATAAATCATTCATCATTTTGGCTTTTCTCAGTGTTGACTGCAGGGTAGAAGTGGTTCCACTGCTTAGCCGGTGAATGTTGGGTGGTTAAGGTGGATCAAAACAAAATGCTTTGGGTTGTTTCTTTTCATGTTGTTCTGATCCCAGGTGGAGCGGCTCACAAACTCCAGCTTGTCTTATATTTAAGAGCTGGATACATAAATGGATAAATTGCATTCATTCTCCCCTTGAAAACATAGGCTAATATCTCTTGAATTATTAATTCCCTGAATACTAATTGAATAGTGCGCTTTGAATCAATACGATTATAATGTGCAGAGTTATATCCTTAAAACCTAATTTTGCATCCACAGCCCTCAGAGGTCCTGTGTGTAAATTATAGCCTGCAGGCCTGTAGCTGTTCAGCAGCACATATTAACTCGAAGTAGTGGAATATCATTCACGTGTGGAGGAAAAAAAGTCACATGTATATTACGGTTGGTCCACATGAGGAGACTGGACTGTCATCGCTGATCTAGGTTTACCCCAACGTTTATTGTTGTTCTCTTGTTTTTTTTACTTTGACTTTTGGAAAAGGTGATTTATAAATTCTATTTTTCATCTATATCTCCAAGTGTCCTCAAAGTACATGTTAAATCTAGCTTCTCAGTTAACCATCATATACATCCTCAAGACCCTTACACAAGTCCGCCCTTTTAAAATTCAGTTTGTCCCAAGTGAAATTTATTTATATAGTCAACAAGCACACATCACAAGGCTCAAGTGGGTTTTGACGTGTACATGTTAGTTATATATAGAGACAAAAAGACACGTAAAGATGTGGATTCAGGAGGAGTTAATGATAGAAGACTATCACCTACATCCAACATAAACCAAAACCAAAGAAAATGTTTATGGAATGGTGCAAACTACCGTTTTTACGGTCCATGGCAAAAAAAATACCTGGAATCTGTAAATCTAATGGTGCTTTAGTTACATACTGTAGCTACAGCTGTTAAAATTTGTCATGTCATAAATTGCGTTAATTTTTATAGCGCGTTAATTTGCAGCGTAATTAATCTAATTAATGCGTTAGAGTGACAGCCCTAATTCTTATATATTGTACAGGTACATGATGGTATGTGCTTTTAATGGTTTCCTAATAACAGTGCAAACTTTGTGGGCGACATGTAAATTTGCGTAAAATGATGTGAACTTGATTTTTATTTTTAACGTGCATTTTTTGTTTAAACCGATGTATAATCAAGAACGACTCTTCACTCAAAACAACTTTTACTTGTATTTTTATTTTATTGTTTCTGGTAAGTCTTAGAGAATAGTACGTCCGTATTTAGAGTAGCAATGACATTTAAATAACATCAAAAGGTTATTATACCTTAAAATTTAATAAATAAAGACTTTAAAAAAAAATTCACATTACGAACAACCTCTCGGAGTCAATTGTGTTCGTATGTTGAGGACCACCAGTCATGATCAATAATCATCCCCCGGTATCGATGTGATCATTGTAGTTGCTTGACAGGTGTACAGACCATTCTGTTCTTGTTGTTTATTACATTAGGTGAAGTTTGCTGCTACTTCATTGATGGGAATCTGGATTAGGAAAATGAATGAATGAATGAATGAATGAACATTTTGGATCGTGTTGTAAAAATCTATTTTAGAATCTCTTCTACAGGCAATTTTTTTTTTTTTTAAATTACGACATCAGATGACTTACTCGCCCATGTTACACACACTTTCAGGTGATTGTGTATTAACAGCAGGAGATTTCTGTCGTGGGAAAGAAAGGTCAAGGTATGATAAGGCTGTGGAGGCCGAGTCATGTCACACTGCTGCATCCACCTACTCGTCTCCTCAGTGTGTGTGTGTGTGTGTGTGTGTGTGTGTGTGTGTGTGTGTGTGATCATCATTCCGTGTGTGAGCGTGATTAAACCAAGCTAGTTCTTCATCTCTGGGGAGCTGAGTCAGCCCAGCCGATGACACTGATATATGCTCTGAATGACTCTAGCGGGCCTGCCATCTTGAAATTCAAAAGACTTCTGAAGCTCATCCACATTTTTTGCTGAATATTAAACAAAACATTTTCCTCTTGCTAAACTGCTGAACAAAACACAAATCTGTGTATCTGTCAGAGATTGCTGCGCGTGTGTGTGTGTGTGTGTGTGTGTGTGTGTGTGTGTGTGTGTGTGTGTGTGTGTGTGTGTGTGTGTGATTGTGGCTTTATCTGTGGGTTTTTAATATTGGTTTTCCTCTTGGGTTCCCTCGGGTCATCTCCAGTACCAAGTAAAATGCTAGAGCGTAATTAAAAGTCTTTCATTAAAATTTAATCAGTCAAATGCATTAACATAGCTGCTTGCTTGTGATTTGAATTGAATGGAGTGTGGAAGAATTGCATGCGTAATAAATCCAAGGCATTAGCACTTTGTGTTTCTGACTTTGTTTAGTGCTGTGTCATTATTATGAGTAAGCCTAGAGAGCACGTATCCACAGCCTGATTGTTTGTGTCTGCATGTGCTCATTAGAATGGAACTGGAGCGCTGTTAATCTGAGTGGTTCATTCTGAGTCAAAACATTCGTTAAGTGATGCGTCATAGCTGTGATTTGAATTTGATTTTTTCTTACAGCTGTTCCTCTGCGCCGGCATTAATCGACAATAAAGACACGGAGATTTGGTGCCTTACTGTGTGGACAGAGATGTCCAGAAACGACTAACAAACACAATGAGGATTAATTTGATGAATAAATTGCCTTTGTTTTACTAAAATAACATTGCATTTATATTAGTAGGTTTCTTCATGATAGAGGGTTCTATTAAAGAGGGTAGGACAGACACGGACCGTCTCAACAAACAATACCCCTACCTGTATGAGGAGCAGTTGGATATCTGACTGACTATTCCTCTGACCTGTTGATCGACATCAACGGGCCTTACACTTGATTAGTTACGTATGTGGAAGAAAAAAAGTGGAGTCTGAGCAGCAGAGTGCATGCTGGGAGTGCTAACCCCCTGCAAAGGCCTCTTGACCCAGTGACAATGAGCACGCTGCCATCCTCCTGCCACACAGTGGTTGCCCTTGAAACCACCTTGAAGGATGTTGAGGCAGCGAGCCGGTGGCTCATGAAAACCTCATTCAAAGGCTTTTTCTGTCTACCATGCACGTCAAAGACTAATGTGATATACATCAGGTTGGGCTGCAAATGATTGATTGGGTAAATACTAATTGACTTCTTGCATTTAGTCATACTGTAGCTCGGCCACAGAAACCAGTAGTTTCTGTGAGGCAGGCAGGCGTCCATTATACTGGTGCATTAGAACACATCAATAGTAGCCCTGGTTAGCATGTTGGCCATCTAAAGCTGTGCACAAAGCCAGAATTGGGTTAACTGCAAATGACAGCAGCATTAGGACTACTCACTTAGTGCAATTGTAGTTCAAACAACGTTGGGCTGTGGAGTTTGTACTCTAGAGTCATTTGGAATGAGGCGTCGCACTCAATGAAAAAAGGTTATTGTAAAAACCAGTGGTGGGCGGTCAGGGCCAGCAAGGTCTAACATAACGTGACAATATTTATGATAAAGGTTAATTATATTTTAATGCATTTTGCTTAAATAAATATATTCAAATATATGTATAAATGTATAATTATACATTTGGATATAATATGACATAGGCCAACACTGGGTCAGTGTTCTAGTTTTAGGTTAGAGAGATTTTATCCAATCAGAATTCAGGTAGCTTGTGTTGCCAGGTTGAAATGAAATCTGCCCAGGACCTTCAGAATCTAGAATACAGGTCTCCCTGCACTGTGAGTGAACAGGAACGTAGTGTTAATAGACAGATGTGACAGCCAATCAGACACAGTTAAGCCCATTAGTATATATTTATTGCATATAAAGTTACAATTTACTTTATTAAATGACCATTAAAGTAATCATGAAAGAATGACACACCTGCTTAGGGTGAAGATGTTGGTTGTTTTGCATCTCGATTTAGTTTCACTGTGTTTGATCATTCTGACATAATTACACATAATCTGTAGTAAATGTTGTCCATAGCTACAGAATAAAACCAGAGTTGTAAAAACATTCTTTTTACACTCTTTAAAAATTGCCCCGACACATTTCATGCATAAAACATGCACTAAATACTAATTCATAATTAAATCTTCACATTTGCTGCTAGTAAATAACCATAACTTCAGTACATTTATTAATACATTTGGACTCATGGTCAAATCTGTACTCAAAATACATAAAAATGTAAGAGTTGTTATTTGATGTGATCTTTTTAGGTTCTTTCAGTTCAGCCGTGGTGGAGATTAGTGTGAAGAATTACCACATCTTTGGAAATGCTAGAGGTGTCTGTGTGGGTTGGATCGTTCCACTGCTGATGAAAGAAGTCTTGACATTCTGCTTTTATGTCTGATGTTCAACAACCAAACATGCAGTAATCCATCAGACAGGTGCACCAGAGACCAGGCGACAAACTAAATGTGACTTCTCGAGTGGGAGACCAACTTAAGAAGTCGGCTACATGTAAAACACATGAAAATCTTCTGTGGGTCAGATCATGAGACTCATATTCTTGTACATGAAGTGAAGCATGTAGTGACTCCAGTAAATGGAGCAGAATCTGCAGAATGGAGAAGAACCATTTACAGTGCCCTAGCTAACGTCATGACTGCATGCAAGTGTTGGACGGACGCTGTTGGCGCCTCATTCATAGCCGATGGTGGACGAGAGGCGCCAACAAGAACAATTTGGACATAATAAGTCTCACAGCTAGAGGTGTCCAAGTTTGTATGTCTGTCACTTCATTTAACAAAGCTGATGGCGGCAGCATTCTGATCAGGCGGCGGGGCATGGAAGTATGAGGTGAGCGCATAGGTAATAAAGCCTGAGAACTGCTAAACTCTGCAGGAAAATGATGATGCGGGGGCTTTGTGCTGACACAGGGATTGAGGCGGTATCAAACGTCAGGAGACATTAATTCTACTGTAAGACTTGATAAATATGCAGGAACAGGCTTGGAGTACGTCAGTGTTTATGTACCAAAGCACATACAGTACACATGTCCTCACATGTACAAAATAAAAGGAGGAGGGGGAGGGTTATATTTTCATTGACTGTGGCGTTTAAATGTACACTATTATGCTTCACATTAACTCACTTTGTCTGCATAATAAAGGTGCAGTTCAGTGGAACTGAACTGAAGCCGACTTCACTGTTTTTCCGCCGTTGAAGGACAGTTTGGTGTGAAAGTGAGCAGAGCGTTGGTTAATCAGCAGCCAGAGATAAGCGCCTCAGCGCCTGCTGTCCTGTGACATGGAGATCTCCAGCTGAGCGCCACAGCTGCTGGACCGAGCAGAATCACAGTCCAACAGTTTTGTGGGCGACTTTTAGCTTTTGGAGTAGATGATGCACACTTCCAGCTTACGGCAGGTTGTTGGCACTGGTGTTAAAAACTTGCCCTCGTGCACTAAACCATCCCCTAATGATCACAAGGCTGTCAAGGCAACAGCAGATGTGTGTTGTGGCTGTCTACAACACATGACCTTGGTCCATTCAAGTGCACTATGGCTACAGATGGTGTCCTCCTGCTTTTATGAGAGGAAAGTCCACATCGGTGCTCTTTTTGTGCTAATAAAATAATTCAGTAGCCAAAAAGCAGCCATGGCCTTCTACAGCACACACAATTTTTGAAATTGGTGACCTTCATGCAAGTATTCTCCACTGATGTGTGTTTTCATCTGATGTGTGGGTCTGGGTTGTGCAATAAAAAGGGCAATGAAATGAGAATAGGGCTCTTTTTCAGCCCACAGCCACTCTCAAACCTGAATAAACACTGGTGAAATTTAAAAGAGCTCTTTATGTGGAAAGTATTCATCCGGTTGATGTTACAGCATTTACTGCCTAACAAACAAGAGACCATTAATGCGTTTCCACTACTACAACTATTTCCTCATCATTCCTTTTATATATACAATATCAAGACAATATTGTTGAATTAATTTTGAAACTACAATAATATCGTCCAATGCCAACCTCCAAACACTCCCACTCATCTTGCATTAATGAAGTCTGGACCATTATGTCAGCTGCACATTAAGTGGTTGTTGTTTTGATCTAACAATCTGGCTTGTTATCTGGATCTGCACCTCACTTGACCTGCTCACAGATACCAACACATCACATCATTATAAATAATGATTACTTCCTTAATAATGCTGGGAAAAACCATGCCATACACTAAAGAAATAAAAAAATAATCCTGCTTCAAACAAAAATATCAAATCCAATCTCCCAAGATGTTTCATAGATCTGCAGAAAACTGAGAAATCTGTGTGGGTTCATCTTTGTGATGAGTTTTACTTTAGAGACAAGCATTCAATCCTGGCACAGAAATATTGATTGGTTCATTTTTAATCAGCAGGTAACCTTTTGTGTTCCACTTGTGACTTTGTTTAATAGAGGCTAGAAGTGTCACGTGATGGCCACGTTTTCACCGCAGTCATTCAGGCTGTGTTTGTTTCAGCAGGATGAATCCACTGTTGTCTATCAGTAGCTGTTCCCAGCACACCCAGTGATAGACCTGGATGTTGGTAAGCCAGTAATGTATTGCTTTTGTTTGTTTTTGCTCAAATTCAGTCACGCAGCAGTTATTTGACTTGAAATGACGTGAGATTGGCCCACTGCTACAGCCCACTGTGTTTTTTTGTTTTCACAGAGTATTAATGTGAGCTCTTTCCTAACGTACTTGTGTAGAAATCACTTGGTAGGGGAGTGTTGGGATTCTTTACACAGCGTAGTGCCACCATGATGTACATCAGATAAAGTACTCTGCTGACATTAATCTATCAGTATTAATGTCAGAGTATTGGTGTGGTCATATTTAAAAGATCCAGCCTTGTCCCAAACACAACGTGCAAGAACTGTAAAAAGTTCGATTCCCACCATTCCTTTTTTTCCATTCATTCATCTTCATTAACCGATTGTTCACGGGTCGTGGGGTGGCTGGAGCCAATCCCGGCTAACTTGGCGCGTGAGGCAGGGTTTACTCCAAGCACGACACCAGTGCACCACAAAGCCACATGAAGGACAGACAAACACGCAAACGGTCACACCTACGGGCAATTTGAGACCGACAAATTCAGCTGAAGCGCATGTTTTTGGAGGTGGGAGGAAGTCGGAGAAGCCGGAGAGGACCCACGCAGAAACGGGGAGAACATGCAAACTCCGCATAGAGGGGGGGGCTCACACCCAGAACCGCCTCGCTGTGCAGCGGCAGCGCTACCCACTGCGCTACGGTGCCGCCCCTCCCATTCTTTTTCTTTGTGTTATTTTTCATACCGTCCTCCTCCACCGGTTTCCACCGCAGCACTTGTCACTGTTTTTGATGATCTGTCTGCTACAACCTGGAACTATGCACCTCTAGCCTGAAGCTATAAATTGAAGCTGTATATTATGAACAAGTACCCCCCTTGTGACAGACTCCTTACTGCTTTCTCTTGACACGACCTTTGCTGCCAACGTAAGCACAAAACATCGCACAAGCAGAGTTTGAGTCTGTATATGAGCCTTACAGTATAAGTGAGGCTAATGTTATTTTCATGTGTGAATTTTTATATATCTTATGCAGCATGATGGGATGCAGAGCAAAGACACTGCTGTGTGTATCTTTAATCAGTCATAATGCATCGCCTCACAATTCGGATCAATGTACAGAGGTTGAATGTCACCAAGTGAAATTAGTGAAAGTGAGCCTGCAGGGCTGCGTGCACCAGCTAATGAAATTTTGATGCAGCTTTATTTAGAACTATTTTTTTTTTTTTTTTTTTACAGGATTACATTCCAGGCTCCGTTTCCAACTTCAAAGATGGGCTTTCACCGCTGCTGGGGGTGGCAAGCGATGCTACAGCGCTCCTCAGAATAGGATGGTTCTTAACGTTTTTATGCATGTCCCCCCATGTCCCAACATCATTCTAAGAGCTTTTATAGTGATCAGTTCTAATCTGATGCCTTTTTTAAAAAAATTCTTTTCTCACTTCACTGCAATAATCCATAAAGTGAGACATGCAGCGTGTTTGTGTGCAGCTCTCTTGATTAGATTAGATTAGATTAGATTAGTGCTTTCATCAGTCATGGCTTGAGTGGGGAGCATAGAAATGCCAGCCTTTTAATTTAAGTGATTCAGGAGTGATGACAGTTTTTCTCTGAATGCACGTGGATTATACGTGTTCATGGTACTATTTCTCACATTTGTTCATGTTCCACAGCTGATATGCACCCATTCCACTGGTTGCATTTTGCCGTTATTATCGTGCCGCGTGATAAATGGTGTTAAGATCACAATCTTCCACTCTGTGTTCTCTTGTTGTTACCTTTCTGCTGTGCTTGTGTTAGTTTTCTTCAAACCGAAGCCTTTTTCCCTATGCGGCAGCAACACATGACGAGCGTTACTGCATATATTAAAGGAGGGCATTAATGTAAATACATATTAATGCCTGAGACACAGAAGGAAAAGAAGAAAAACAATTTGTTTTCAATCCTTGTTCAATTTAGCATTCTGTAGTCTTGTATAACTGTTGGGAATAAAACTAAACATATTTGTGTTTTCTGCATTTTTCAGAGCAGGTCAGACTACTAATCCAAACAGTCCTGTTTTTTTTTTAATGCAAATCTTTATTGGGTTGTCATTTCATCCAACCTTCTGTAAAATACTAAACATAGCACTGTAGCCGTAATTCAAGCTACACGTCATAAGTCAACGGTAATGTTTAAGAAAACATTTCTGCTTTAAAAAATGGTCCCTTACAGATTGCTGCAGAATGCAATATGCTTCTTCTTTTGCAATATTTATTTTACTTTGATCTCCTCTACCATCAGTATTTTTCTTGTTTAAAACTTTTTTTTTTTTTATCAGTATGAACTCAGTGGATGCATATTATAGTATGTGGGTGTTAATTAATTTAGATAGAATATAAATGAGTTTCGGCAAAACCAAATTTATCTGCATTCACTCCGTGCTTTTGATGAATCACTGTGGTAAACATGACTGCTGTTGAAAGATTCATCTAAATTTTAATAGATTGAAAGATTAAAAAAATGACATTTTGTGCAGCCATGGATCATAGATTATCAATGATGTTATTTTTAATCAGTCTCACGTTAAATAGAATAATGCGTATGAGTCAGAAAGCAGATGTAAGTAATATGCAGTGCATGAATCTTCACTGCATTGTCAGACTTATGATGCGTCCATGATGCATTCAAGTGCAGTCCTCCTGTCCCATTGGCTTTCTTTCTTCTAATTACGACCACTCTCTTACTCAAAAGCAATCTCTTATGTGGTTCTTTTTCTCTTTTCCACTCCTTCATTCCAACTCTCATCTTATCGTCCTGTTGGATGGGTTGGTTCGCAGCAGCTGGTGCCCCAGGAGTTCACTGACCTAGGGTGAACACCACTGAGGAGTCAAATTAATGCTTTATTTCATTACTCACATTGAAACACCCGCAGTTTTCAATGTCATCCAGAGTGCAAATACTGCTCAACCTTAGAAACAACAACATTAGCAGCCCCAACGTCAGCACAGTAAGCGAGGCCGGTGGTTATTATGTTTGTCAGTGTATCTGAGACTGCAGCATTTATTTGTAATGCTAAGGGCATGTCTCTTCTTCTGTTGTCTCGGTGCTCTGTTATGTCACGCAGACACATTTGGCTGGCGGTCACCAGTGAGCAGTGTTTGTTAAGCATGATGGTTCACTGTGGGGAGAGGACCGGAGGAGAAAACCCAACATGCACATTTCAAAGATGGTCTGTCTGTGTAGTGTAGTATACTTTCTCTGTTTGGACTTTTATCCTTGAGCTCAATTTATCTCTATCTTACATAATCACAGATTAAGAAAAAAAAAATATTGAAACAGTGAGTCGAGGCAAAGAAGCTTCAAACAGACAGCAATTAGGAGTCAGATATGCAGCATCCCCTTCTGCCATTCCACCTAACTCAATTTGCTGACTGCCGTGACATTTTTGTGATGGTAGAAAAGTGCAGCGGCTGAATTTATTGTTGCAGGGCTTCTGCTTTTTTGATGAATGTGCTCTGAGCTCATCCTTATCTGGCAGGAAGCATTAAAACATAATTCACAGCATTTGTTTTTCTACGTTTTCCCAAGTGACCGGCTGACGGTGGCATCTGAGGACAGAGCTGTGGCTGCTTCACAGGAGGAACTGGGAATTATTTTATCGGTTGTTGTGAAATGTAAACAAAAGTCCTTGGAAAAGAAAAAACATCAGCATCTCAAAATCTAAGAAAAACATGTAGTCTAGTTTCATTTATGTATTTGACAAAAGAAAGTTGATTTTTCATGAGCTTTTGCTTGATTGGCGGTTTATTCATTTGTTTGCCTGGTGGGAAAGTTGAGAATGTGGTATCCTAACCACATTTGAACCCTATTGTCACCCTACCCTAACCTAATTCTATCCTAACCCTATTCTAGCCCTATTTTAACCGTACTGTAACCCTATTGTAACCCTCTTTTAATTCTATCCTAACCCTGTCCTAATCATACCCTAACCCTATTTTAACCCTATGCCAACCCTATTCTAACCCTGTTCTAACGCTACCCTAAACCAATCCTAACCCTGTACTAACCCTGCCCTAACCCCATCCTAACTGTATCCTAACCTTACCCTAACCCTAAACCAATGGGTTTTTTTTTCATCTATCTTGATGGTAGAATGGAACATGTACCCAACACTGACACTGACTTGTGGTTTGACATTGAAAACAATGTTCTGTACTGAGACACACTTTAAACACTGCAGGATGAAAATTAATTTTCAACATCACAACAAGCTGGGTTTTTTTTTGCAAAAAATACATTAGTTTTCCAGCTGGACTTGTCTTTGAAGAGGATTGAAACTCTAATCCCGGGGTCTCCAAACTTTTCCTATCTCTGAAGATGGAACGGGGTCAGTTTGTAACAGAAAAACTGACCATCGCAGGTTTGCCTAAATGTAAACATTTACTGTCTTCCACAGCCAAATATTATTTGGGAGGGCAGCATAGAAGTCAATGAGACAGTCTGGCTTATACACGTCTATCAGAACATGACAGTTCTGCAACTCGGCCAACTCATCCGGCCCGTGGGCCTTAGTTTAGGGACCACTGCTCTAATCCTTGCTCCACAGTTCAACTTATCGTATTTGTAAAGTAATGTGCAACTTAATAATAGGTACATCAAAATCAAGGTAGCATTACAATTTTGATTCTGCAGCTGAACAACGTATTAGCAATGATTTATTGGCTCATGATGATATTCAGTTGTGCTTTCAGCTGCTGCGATCTGATTGGATGCTCAGCCTCTAATGGTTTCTAGTGGACCATTTTGACTTCTCTGTAATGGATGAGAGGAGATGCAGTGGTCTCAGAGCACCGTGAAGAACTAAGAGCCACATGCATTTCTTTGTCAGATGTAACCCACTGTGACACTGACTGTGATGTATGACTTTACAGCAGATGACATTCTACATTTTCGATGTCATTAGTCAAGCTAATATCTCAAAACTTTACAAATGATGCCATGCCTGCTTTTTGTATGGAGGTAACTTTATTAGAATCATTGTTCAATTTATGGAAAAACAGAAATGCAGTTAAAAGATTTAGCAAATGAACCATCATGAAGACAGCACGTTGCATCATGACAGTCCTTCCTGACTTAATATGTGGTTGTGGAAGACTAATTGTATTTGTGAGGGAATCAAATATATAGCTCAGGCACGGGCAAAATGTGGCCCGTGGTCCATGTTAGCATTTGTAATAAGGCTCACCAAACTTGTTTAAAGTATATAATTACCAGTAATTGTAAAATTTGTAAAATAATTTTTATAATAAGCCTTTCATATGTATGCTTTGCTGCCCGTTAAAGGTCAAAGCCTTTTATATAATGGCTTTTAGAGGTCATTTACATAAGTGCAAATAAATCTATCATCTATTGCCTCCTCAGCTGGCCCGCCTGTCAAAAAGTTTGCCCATCCCTGATATAACTGATATGAATATGCAGCTCAACTCACCCTCTCTTCCTTGTGACTGTTAAAATGAGCTGCAGAGAATTGGAACTTTGAGACATTTTCATGGAGTAAGTAGTTTTTGAGGACCGAAAGAAAAAGGTGCAAATTCTGTTCATTTTACTCAGAGTTCACAGGAAGGCTAAGGTAGCGGCATCAACGACCCGCCACTGCTTATCAGCACCCCACAATGAGCTGGCTGCTTGCTCCACTTACTCTGCTGTGTAACCTGCTTTCTCTGCCTCCTTTAGCCCTGAGGTAGTGCAGCTAAAGTGGCCTTGAAGGCTGAAGAAATTGGTCTGTGTGCTTTAGTTTGGCTAAATTTTCTTCTGTTATCCAGAGAAAGGATATAAAAGAGAGATATTCTGGTTTGAACCGACTTTATCTGGACAGGAAAACTTCTCATGAGTCTTTTTGTGTCATAATCTCATGATAAAGAACATGGTATCGAACATTTGGAGAGGTTACACTAAAGTGGAACGCATCTTTTTTTTTTTTTTTCTGTAAATGGTCAGGTAGTCTGAAGCACTAAATGATTTCACTCTATAAGTGAACCAAACAAAAGGTTCAATTTGACCCAGATCAAGATCATTTTTTTTATTGGCTGCCATCTGGCTGTTTGATCAGGATATTGATCCAGAGAAGAAAACACACCTTCAACTTTGTTCCTGACAAATCAGCAAATCAAAGTCCTGGCTGAATGAGGTAGGTGAGAATGTTTCCTTACGTACAGAGACTGATAACATAGGAATCTACGGTGCATCCAGCGCCTGAATAGCTCAGTAAACGGCTCGCCTGCATCTGGCACTGCAGTGTCATCTGGCACCAGTGGATTCCCAGAACTTTAATGGTCAAGTCAACAGTTGTAATCTTTACATTTATCAAGACAAAAATGTCAAATCAGTTATATTTCTGATGGAGCCAGGTAGGGTTAGGCTGTCTATTTTGTATACAGTATTTGTGCAGAGTTGAGTGAACTAGCTTCAAGAAAAAAGTAACTACAGTGTATACAGAATGTACCGCTGCGTTCCAGCCACATGTTCTGATTTCTGTGTTGAGTTGGAGGAAATGGAAATAATTTTTGCCCCCCCAAAATTTGCGCACACACACACACACACAGACACACACACGCGCACGCACACAGAACACTCTCTTATTTTTAAGTTCCACCGGAGCGTCTCTAAACGATGTCTGACAAACGTACCCAGTGGTACAGAGGCATCTTAAAATAAACTGCCCTTTTCCCTCCATCTCCTCATGACTCCTGCTGAATTCAGATCTTAGCTGTCCCCATTTCTTGGGTTCTGTTGCCTCAGGTCGGGCCCGTGACTCGTCCTAAAAAAAAGAAGAATGTTAGATAACATGGAGCCACCCTGAATGCAGCACACATGGTGTACATAGAAGGAATTAGTAGTATGCAAAGAAAAATTATGTACAATGAAGACGTGAGCATGAGATGAGCCTGTTGTACAGCAGAATCATGCTAATTAGAAGATACAGCGGGGTGATGAATAGAAGATGCAAGTGATGGTGTAGAAAACACAGCTAGCATATAGAGAGGTCAGGAAAGGTTTACGGTCATTTTCCTTAGCTTGTGTAGACGATGACAGAATATGTTTTCAATTCTGCACTCAGGAGATAAATGTATGTCCAAAGTCGGATTAATTATCCATTATTTATTACATCACAGACTCCTGTTCATTAAATATTAATAATCTCCCAAGTTAACTGCAGATGTAACTGATTTATTTCCAAAGCAATTATTGATGTGTTCAATCTTATTTACTAGCGGTTACTAGTGGAGAAATATAAACAAGTGTAAAACGTCCAAAAAAGCTAAAGCTACAGATATACCAAATTGCCGCCGTGGGTGACTGTAACTGGTTTGTCAAATGACTTTAATGAAGTAACTGCTCCTATATCATTATATATTAACACAACAATTGATGACCTGAAGACGGATGGAGGCTTGTGTCTAACATTAGTCATTATAAACCCTCTCTCATCTTCTCCTAATTATTTTGATTGACTTAATCTGAGTAGTTTTCTGCAATTAGTGTGTAATGTTCACCTCTCGTGTGATTTTCCACTGCAGAGCCCTGTAAATACGTATGAAATACACTTAATAAATCATGTCACCGGAGACACTCTCCTACATTTCCCAGATGAGTTTTCACTGTAAACTAAAAACTGTTTACTTGCTTTTTTTGGAACTAAAATTGTTTCACTGTCCAATAAAAGCTGGTGATAAATTAATTCCTTTACTGTGTGTGTATTTTGTTAATGGGACATTATTCTTCCTTCTCAATGGGCGCCCGGTGGTTTTTCTCCATTGCCTTACATCTTAAAATCGACCACTTATCTCTTACTGCTGCACTGTGTGCATCTGGGTGTTAGTCATGTGTCTGTGTGTGTTAGTTTGTATGTAAGTGTTTCTATTAACCCTAAAATCTTATTCTAATAAAGTTCACTTCCCTGCTTGACCCGTGAGGCTCCTATCTGCAGTCTGATTACAGCTGGTGATGAGTTCATGGTCCATGGCTCTGATTAAGTCCGATGATGAAGGTTGTTGTTGAGCCGACCAGCTATATTAAAACCAGGAGGTGAGGTGAGGCCTGTCATCACCAGCTTCACTACTTCACGCACAAAAAGAGGTTTGCAACTGTGTCAGCAGCAATTGCTTCCTCACCTAATATGATTGCAGTAAATTAGCTAGTCTATTTTAAACTGCTGACATGGAACACCCACCCAGGGTATCTCTTAGATCTGTCAAATTCCAATTAATGCAACAAAAATTTGTGATTTAAATGATGTTTTTTTCAGGATTGTTAAAGCTGTCCCTCAGATGCTGTATGTCAGCACTTCAGACCATGATTTCAGAGCAGTGCTGACAGCCAGCCAGTACCCCAGGATATTCTAGAGTTACATATTTACCTTCTATCTAAGGATCTGTTCACATACACAGTCTGGCAAATCAGTAATGAAGATCAGTTATATCCATTTAATCATATTTGTTTTTTCTCTCAAGTTGCCTGGAAATAGATATACGCTGATAGATATGTACTGTAGATATGTATGATGAATCAGGAATTCTACTTTACAGAAATTTTATCAAGATGATGTCAAAGATCTGATGGATCAGATTGCTTTATATTAGATCTGTGACCGATCCATCTTGTCTCGGGAAACAGCAGAAGATGCTAGAATCCTCAACGTTTAACACATTTAGTCTTCATGCTAACATATTTTTTTTCCCTTAGCAGCTGAAAATATTTGCCCATGAAAAAACCTTTTCATTTAAAATATACAGAACATCATTTTTCTTGATCATCATTTGTGTCCCACTTTGGTCATCAAGAGCCACCGGTGGATCAGAACTGTTTCAAGTGTTTCTGATGGCGCCGATGTTATCTCAGAGACGTGAACATGCCTGCGTCATATAGTCACAACAAGTCCACTTGACTCGTCCAATCGAGACATCCATATTCAATGTCTTCTCCGTGGTTTTGGAGGATTTTCTCTCTTCCAGAGACTTACTGTCCTACCATACAAATTACCTGAATCAAGATTCAAGAATTAAATAGTGTTTGTGTCCCTTTACAACCCCGTCTGCCTGTAGATGCCCCACTGTCATTATCTATAAATACACATTATCTATAAATACAATCTTTATACGTGACATGTCTGGTAGGGGGGAGAGAAAAAAATGTAGTAAACTAGTAAAATGAGATTTTTCATTAAAAAAAAAATGTTTATAAAACTTGCATTTCTCTGGCTTATTATATTCATGCTCTTCAAACTGGGGATTTGTTCAGAATTGGTAAAATAATTTGAGAGCCAGTGTTTTCAACAACATCCTGTTTCCAAGCCTGAGCCACCGTGACTTTGAGGACGTTCCATGAAAGTGAGACCGGTGATGTCTGTTTGGTTGTGCTAACCTTATGGTCATGTCTTCCTGGCATGTGCTGCTTCCACTGTCAGTGCAGTAGTGCATGCTGGGATACGTTGTAATGAATTTGTGGATTTACACCATCAAGGGTTTTTTTTTTCCGAAAAAAAACCCACCTACCGTGGATCTTCAGTGTTGGAGAACACTGATAGGAGTTTTTAGGAGCATAAATTTCAGTTTTCGGGAGCATGAATGCTTTCCTCTGAGCCCCCACCGACTTGATGTGTGATGAGTCTTCATGTTGGTCAATGAGTTGCTATAAAGAACCAGCAATGAAGCTGAGCTAAATGTTAATGATGCAGTGATAATGGAGAGGTCAGACCACACCGTCCGCTGATCTTCCCCTGTCTGCTCTAAAACGGAGCTCATCATGAGGAACAAAGTAACTCCCATAATTCTCCTCTCTTCCTTGCGTTATTTTGATTACAACATTAATCCGTGTAGAAAGGGAAATTGCTGGCTGTTTTGGGGTTTTGATTTCGTGCAGTTCTTGTTTCTTCATGAGATGCTTCCATAACTGCTTGTTGTCTGGTTTTAGTCATTCCCTATTAACCTGAGAACTGGCTGTGGAAATTCAATCTGATCGAGTCTCAAGAGGGTCGGTGAGGATGGTGGCCGGTGATTATTTGAGCACAGCTCATGGTTGACGATTTAGTTATTTTATGGTTTTGGGTGTATTTCCAGAGCACTGCCAGTGTTTCAGATTTGTCCAGATATTCAAGTACACCTGGTTTGTGCCACTGATGGCTGTTTCTACTGCTCAAATTAACAATTGACAAATCAGATTTGTGGGCAAGATTAAGAATAACCAATGTCAGAGTTTTGTATAACTGCTTATTTATAACCATGAAAAATATGTTAGGGAAAGAAGAATGGTGGTTGTGACAAAGCAGTTGTATGTCTTATTGTCAGAGGACTAATACTAATACCAACTCTTTATGTTTATATGATTAGTGTAGGCAGTAAAATGGTCATCCCCTGCAGTGAAGGGGTGAACAGAAACAGAATATAGTTCACCAAAAAATGGTTCAGTATATTAACCATCCAGAGCTCAGGCCCCTGCTGGTCAGTCAACCGTCAAACCAAAGTCGGTGAAGCCCAAGTCATGACAGAAGAGGCTCAGAACAAATATTTTCTCTTTTGTTCTCACAGTTTGATCGTTCAAAATCCATGGCCACTTCATAATGGTAATCATCCCACACACTGTGTCACTGGCAGCATCTCTAATAAGGCCTGATAAATGATGTCTTCTCTGAGCAGAGGGGAGGGCGCATGAAGCAGACGCGAAAGGCAGAGCGGCAAAGCCAACAAGGCTTTTATGGGTGCTGTTGTTAAAAGACCACTTTTCTGTAAAGTTGATATTTACAGCGTCTCTGAATGACCTTGTCAGTCATCCTCTAATGGATAATATTCAGCGAACAATGAGCCCTGCTTGTACCCTTAATAGTTAGAAATGAAGAAGTCAGTCAAATAAAAAGCCATTTCTTTCTTTAGAAAGTCAAAATTTATTTCACTCAGAAGTGTTGTGTTCCATCAATTTGCACAGCTCCCGGTATGAAATGTGCTGCCGCCAGCTCATCCAGAGGTCGTGTTGTTTCTCCATATGGCTGTATGGAAGGTGACATGTGACAACCGCTGGCACAGCTGGACTGTCTGCTGTGACAGAAGGAAATCATTAGCTACAGAGGACCCGCTCTACGCTTCAGTCCGCGTGAAGACCCGTTCTGCAGTCTGATTGGATGTGTATCTGTAGGTAAATGCATCTAAAACCAAATTAGATATGATTAAAAAAAAACTTCTGTGGTTTGAAAATGATACCTGATTGTTCAGCAAGATGTGTCAGGGTCGCTTGTTTTCAGCTGGGATAGGCTACAGCAACACCCGTGACCCGCGAGGCAGAAAGGTTGGCTCGAAGATGAGAAGATTCTGGCCGATTCCTCCTCAAGCAAATGGATGGATAGTTCAGCAAGTTTAAGGAAGTGGTGATGGAAGATGGGAGCACCATCGTTCCTTGATCAGACAGTTTGAAATTAGTTTTGGTTTTTTCACCTGGGTAGGCCGAAGCGTGTAAGGCTATGAAATGAAGCGTCTGCTGGGAGAACGTGTTTTTTACATCCTGTTAAATCTCGTGGGCCTTGGTTCCGTGGCCGACAGCCCTATTGTCCTTGAAGGCGGGTCGCGCTCCATGATAGCTGCGTGTTCCATCATTTTTCAGGCCAATCTGAGTTCAATGTAATATTGACATCCTGAAACCAGTCAAGATCCAACAAGTCATCAACCTGTCAAGAGAAGAGGAGACTCTATCAAAGCTGCTAATATTAATGTTGTTTCAGCTCCTGAGGAGACAGACGACATCAATGGTTTGATAATTGGAAATTTAAATGCATCAAGGTTCAATTCTCCAGTGTTGTTTGTAGGTTACTGAGGTAGAAATTTACAGAAACTTCAATTTTAAAGACATTTTTCTCCATAATTTCTTATTTTATGCTTTTAAATCCTTTGAATAGGACCTCATTTAAAGAGGATCTGGAGGGTTCTGCTTCAGCAGTCAGTATTTAGTGTAAACAACATTGTCAACAGTAAAGACAACAATAATAATTATAATACATACATTATAATGCATTCATGCATTATAATAGATACATAATGATATTTCCCCTTAGAGGTCAATTGTGTAAAAATTTGAAAATGATAGTTCGGTCACCAAATGCCAAAATGTAATTTATTTATGAAATATAAACACAATATAATTTCAATAAAACAGATTGGATGGGATGCAGGCATCATGTGTATAAAATTAGAATGTTATCATGGATAGGTATACAAACAGTCGTTGGGATTCTATATTACTCAATTGATACTGAGTACATTTTAGTGAATGGAAATAATTGATAAATGGATAATCATAATTGGTTTAGTTACTTCATCTAAATAATATAGTTGTAGGTGGTTTTGTGAATATGCATGAGGAGTATAGCAGAAGGTGGTTAGAGGGAGGTATAAGTAGAAAATGCTGTAATATTGAAACTCTGCACTCAGAAGTGAAGAAGAAAGAGAAGAAACAGACTCGCATGCATGCACTCTGATACTACCTCAGTCTTGTGTATAATTGCAATCAAAGTCTTTTCATTAGGAGGCATTTCAATCCCAGGCTCTCTTCTCTGGGGCTGAGTCATGTTGGAAATTAATTCAGCCATCCAGAAGTATCCCAGCATACTTTGTCTGCAACGTGAGTACGATGTTTTTTTCAGATGGCGAGAGAAACGTGAAAAGATATGATCTGTAAGTCCTCCCCTAGGAAACAATATGATTTAAAACATCTTCTGCATTTCTGCACTGCCCCTCCTCTGAAGTGAAGAAACGGCTTCCTTCACTCCTCAACATCAGTTTGATGAAGGGCGCTGTCCAAACAGACAGAATGAAGAACAGTGCATGATGGATTATAACACAAGGAATGTTTAATTCTAGAATTGTTGTTCCATATTTAGAATTTACGTGTTTAAAAATGTTTATTCCCAATTTTAAATTTGAGAATAGGAGGAATGTTGTTTTGGAAAAATTAAATCTACTTAGAGGTCTCAAAAATGTTTGTTTGTTTTTCGACTAGTTTCTTGTCGCTTGTTGATACATGACTATCGAGACAGACTGAGATTGTCAAGGTTGTATAATTCTAGATTAATTTTTTTAACAGAGCTTTGCTGCAGCTAACTGAATAATAAAGATAAATAAAGATAAATAAAGCATTTTGTCCGTCAGCTCCAGCACTCGCCTGTTCCACAAAGAGTGGGAACAATAGGGACACTCTCCATTCTTGTTATCCTTGATATGTTAGACATCTGAAACTGAACATGAGTTCAGTGTAGTCATTCCATTTGTAAAATATTCTCTCTTGGCCTGAAAGCCCAAGGGCACATGGCCACAATTATCATGGAAGGTCATTTAGTGCGGTAGAATACGGTCTGTCAGCTCCACTGCATACATAATTCAGGAGCAGGAGTCCCGGGGTAGAATATATTTTCTAGCAGACTCTGTTTTTGTCAAACACACCTACTCATTTAGACCTGCGTTGGGATTTTTATGGAAATTCAATCAGGTTTTGGTGATGTGGTAGAGGAGAGATCTGTCTCTAATGCCCAGGGCGAAAATCATCGGTCTGACTGTTGAAGGACACGGTCGGAGTCTGACCTGCCACCGGCCCCTCACGTTACCCTGTGCCTCAGCTTCCACCCCATGCTCTCAGCATTTGTAACAACAAATTCTGCCTGGAGTTAATGTCTCAAACTGAAGGAAAGTGTACAATACAGCACAATGCAAGTGTTAAGGCTGTGTTTTGTCTGGTCCTGTCATCATAACATCAAAATCTAGTCTGGAGAGGTCGCGAGGCTCTGAAGCTCAGCACAGAACACTTCGATTACTAGTGTGTGTGTATGTGTGTGTGTGTATGGAGGTGTGTGTTTCACATTGTATGGCTGTAAATTATTCAGTGATATCTGTTGCTAATGAAGATTCATCTCGTGGTGTACCTGTGAGTCGTCACCCGCACCTGGGTATGAGTGTGTGTGGGTGCGCGTGTACAGGAAGTGTGTACAAAACCAGGAAATCAGATCTTGTCGCATGTGCGAGAGGGAATCCACTCGCTATTAGTTTGTAAGAGAGACTGACTAGAAATACATGAGAAAAGAGGAGTGAGTAATATCCTTAGAAGGGATTGAGTTCATGTCTGTTTGCCATTGACTGTTTAAAATGTTGTTTTTCCTTTGGTTTGTTCAGGGTCACTTGATCCGTCACAGGCTGTTTGTGTTCTCACTGAGCGAGCTCCATATTATTTTTAAGCATATAATAAGCATTTACTTTCTACCTCTATGACAGCATCAGTCGGTATTATTCCTGCCAGAAGATACAGACCACACGTTACTTGTTTTATACAGAATACAGACATGTAACCTGTCTGTAAACAGAGACATGATCGCTCATGTTGAATCCAGGATGAAAATAAATGATCTTCTTGAATAAATTGAGCTTTTGGCTGTCTTTGCTTACATAAACAATGGCTTTTATCGTTCATGTTGGAAAGTATTAACCTGGTTTTCCATCTGGATGTAAGCCTTACTAAATATAAATCTGACAAGATTAATCTGTGTCCTGATAATGAGTTTGATGCTGAATAAAACTATTTATGTAATGTTCCCTCCCCCTTGCCTCCCACCCTAATGTGCAGCTCTCGGCCTCTCTGATTAAGAGATGCTTCTGCACTGCGCCCTTGTCTCAGGCTTCACTCAATGCATCACGGCAGGATGGAGATAAAGCTCTTTCCATTTCTATTTGTACAAACACCAGATTTATTTGAATGTTTACACAGGATGTTCTCTTCTGTTAGCAAAAGGTGTCATTTTTTAATCTGATAACCAAAGGTGAAAAAACCCCATAAACCTCAGACTACACTAAATATTACTGGAAATTTAAGGGAAAGACTAATCAAGGAGGAAATGGCAATCAAGGAAAATGTGTCTGATCTCAATTCAAGGTGTCTTATTGGTTGAGCTTCCCCAGACACAAATGGTGGTTTCTGCATCATACATTTGAGCCGTTATCCCCAAATAGTTGTAACAGTAAGTTTTTTTTATTTATTTTTTTAATTTGCACCAAAACGACGGCTGTGTCCAGGAATTCTCCTGATCACACTGCAGCTGAATTTAAACCACTGGAGGTCAGTAAAAACAATACTTTCAGTCGCTCTGAAGTTGAAAATAAACTATGTTGAAGTGATCCAACAAATCGCTAATTATTTATTTTATTCAAAGGCCTGTTCAGCAGCTTAAATAACTTAAACACACTGTCAGCTGATGGTTGATTTATGTTCCCTACATGTGCGTAAATGGAAACATCCATCTCCTCAACTGTCTTAACACTTTAAAAATTCCATATGTCCTTAACAACGACATTAATGCAACCACGTTTCATCGACACAGAAGGTTATGATGATGTAGGAAATAAGTAAGGTTCCACTCTGTCTTCGAGACCATGAAGTGTATGACATCAGAGGAGGGTTCTTTTCACTGTCTTTCTATCTTTGTTGTGTCTTTAAACCACGTCTTACTTGACTAGTCACCACACTGTCTTCAACCACTTCTGGAGGTGTTGTTCTTTTCATGTGTTCCAAGAAGATCGCTGAAAACGTACCCAGATATGTATGACGTTAACACAGAGGATGTAAGGAAGGCACACATTAATTGACTGGAAATATACTGTATTTAGATAGATTTTTCTGAATTGTATATAATCCTCAAGCTGTAGAGGTGGGTTGCAAGTTTTCATTCGTTATTTGAAAAGGTTATTTTAGTCAGTATTTTTCTTTCTTACCAGCTCTCTTTTGCAGAAATATATTCTGTCACTTAGGTTTTTTAGGGTGAATCAGTGAAAGAACAATCTGACAACTACATCTTTTGTACGAGTCAAAAGGTTTTGTTTTACGGTCTAGCCTTAAGCCTATTGGTTGACAGCAAACTGTTAGACTCCAGAAACTAATAGAACTACTAAACTAGCTGACAAAAACTTTTTTTTTTCTTTGTTTCTGTTTCTTCCTCCGAAAACATAACCTACAAGTTGTTTACACGCAGACAGACAGTTCATTATTCCACAGACACTGGCTTTCAGGGAGGCCCAGCCGTATTTCATCCTCGGCACATGAAGCATCACTTTGCCATCATCTCGTTGGGCTTCACTGATGGGAGAGCTTTGCGTTTGAGTCGGCCATAATAAATGCTGAGCCATGTGACTCTTACCAGACTATGCTAGTCAGTACAGCTAAACTGCAAGGAGTTTAAATTTGAATGATCTGTACAGTATAAAATGTTAATGATGCCTTGTATGTTACTATTGTAAACATAAACTATACCACCGTAATCATCTTGTCTTTAGCCTCTTGCGGGTAACAGTATGCACTGGATCCTATCAGAGTAGGCTACGAGCAAGATGCAGGGTTCACTCCAGACGCGTCGCCAGTGCATTATGGAGCCACAAACACACAAACAACCACTCACACTCACACTTATGGATAATTTAGAGTGATCAGTTGCATGTTTTTGGAGGTGAGCTGGAGAACTCTGAGAGAACCCTCACAGATACAGGGAGAACATACAAACTCCACTTGTTTTCATGTTGTGGTGGGATTTGAGGCAGTAAGGTACCCTCTTCCCCAGCTGAGGACCTGGAATTGTGGCTAAAGAGGAAAAAGAATGCACACATAGATTTGGGTCAGCACTGGTCTGGGGAAAAGGGCTGTTACACAGGAACACGGTTGTTATTTGGCTGCATGTCTAAGAGGCGTACTACTCCATGTATGGACTCCGGTCCACGCTCATGCATTCTACATCTAATTCTTATAACTCTGTTAGTGTCTACAGTGATCTGAAATGCCTACACATTCTGTTATCCTCTGACATTTAACATCTGTACGTGAACTGAATGTGTAATGTTATTCTTGAGGTGTTTTTAATGGTATACGCCACCATTACCATTTAATAGACAGGACTTGTGCATTAGAGTCACAACCCTGCTAAATTAAATGAGTTGTTGAGGCATCTCTCATCACCAGATCACAGATGGAATGCAGATAGCTTAGGCTTTCGCAGATAACGACTTCACTGAGTTGCCATCACAATAAATATCGTGCTAATGCAGGGACACACACTCACAAGTCGATGGCCTGCAGCTTCGTGCCAAGTTAGAGCAAACAAAAGCAGAGATGGAGTGACTCATCACCAGATGGCTGAGTTTGGCTCGCCGCCGCCACCAGGCGCCCTTATGCTTTTACCACCTGGACCAGGCCCAGGTGATGCTGCACTGGAGCCAGGCCACCTGGGATGCACAGGAGGACCAGGGAAACGCGGCACATGACAAACCTGACCCTGCCTTTAACCCTTCTTGTCTTTGCTGCTTCTGTATTACATGCCTTCTGTCTCTGTCATGCTATCTTTGACAGCCCCTTCCCTCCTCCCCCCACCCTGTCCATCTCAATCTTTTCCTCTGTCTTTACATCTACTGTCCCATCTGATATGAGCACAGTTCTTCCCACCCCGAGTCTTGGCTGAAGGCATCAGTAACAGACTGAAATCAGCTTTGCCAGCTCCTCCTACTCCCCCTCCCCTTTTCTATGTGTGTGTCCATCCTTGTCTGGGATATATTGGGTAAATAAATTAGCACAGTGCCCCACTCTTGTAATGAGGACATGGTCACATGACGGGCCTTTTCCTATGCTTAAGTTAAGCAGTTTGAGGGATCGATTGCATTATCTCCTCTGCACAAGAGTCAATGGACCCCGTGCTGGAACCTGCAGGGTACGTACCATTTTGTATCACTGGATTCTCCTTTTTAACCAGAAGTGATTTATTTCCCTAATGCTGTCTAAAATGTAGCGTTACTTTACGTTGAGGTTTGTTTTGAGGGAAAGGAAAGCATTATGAGAGAAAGCTACAAGCATAATGACAAATTTTGCTGTGCAAATGTAGACGGCATTGAAGGCAAATGGTGGAAAGGCCTATTTATTTTATTGGGGTACTTTAGCAAGCAAATCAGAATAGAAGCACTGGCAAGGCTTTTTCTGGTAAGAGCTTTTCCCAAAGTGTTAGCTTTTAACAGAAAAGTACTTAAATATTATGCAGAGTGCTTGATTTTCCAATATTTTTTTCTTCCAATGTGCTCAAATTATTTCTGACACAAAACACATGAAATCAACTCCGTCAGGGAGTGGAGAAAATAAAAGCCTCTTATGTCTAAATGAATAGAAATTGTCCACAAGGCTCTCAGGAGAGCATAAATGAAAAGTTTCAAATGCTTAATGTTTGTGTGGACGAAACATTTTGTTTGTCAGACACGGATTTTGAAGCGTTGATCAAGGAAATGGTGATTTTTCATGTGTGGCTGTAGCATCTTAAAGACAGTTGAAAATCCCCTTCTGATTTTTGACACCAGATGGTATAGTCGACATTAAGCTGCAATGACAGGCCTTCTGAAGTGGAGTGAGCCACGTGTCACTTTACACACCAGCTTTTTCACACACTTCTACTCCATGATCACACAAAATCAGCTAAGTGGCACAATCATCCCTGCAGAGCAGTAATGGCTATGTTCGAATAAAAGCTTTTGAAGACCACAGTATCAGTATAAAGTTGGAGCATTATGCTATAGTCGTTGCCATGTCTGGTAAATGTATTGTAATAGGGGAGAAAATATCTGATCAAACAAAAGCATGAGCAATTCTGTTTGTGAATTTCCCGATTTCATTTTTACAAGAAAGGAAAAATATTCCTGTTATTCAAAATACACTGAATGTTTGTAAAAGTGCACGGCTAGGTGATTCAGAAAAGGAAAATAGCACACTCTTGCTTCTGCATTTGCTACCTGGGGAGTCGGACATAACCTGAAACGTGACGCATTCACATGGAAAGCAGCATGAAGAGCACTAATCTGTTATTCAGCTGTATGGTCACAGGCCGTACATGTTTGGGATTGAGTTTAAGACTGAGGATGCACATATGAATGTCAAATCAGATCTGTGACACATAAAAGGGGAAAAACATCAAAGCTGTGAAGGTTTTAACACTGCAGGGTGAACGTGTGGCATTTAAGAGGAATCTATATCCACTGAACTAACAGACACTCCTCCGGCTTAATCATATTGATCTGAGGCTGGATGGTGAACACTTTACTGTCCTTTATGTTGCGATTTATGTCAGCGACAGCTAATGCTCACCCAGGATCATCTTTAAATCGGTTGTAATGCACGCCTCCTTTAACATAACACATGCATAAGTCCCTGCCTCTCCACCCGACTGCACCATCTGTTCCTAAAGGGGAAAGTCACTGGTGGTGAGTAGGGGTTTGAAACAATGGTGAATTTGGGACGCATATTCTGAATGTTGCACAAGTACATTGTTTGCATACAGGCACACATGAACAGCTGTTTTAATAAACAGATCAAAATGCTAAATTGTTGCACTGAAATGTGCAATTATGTGTCCAGTATGCTAATTATTATGCAGGCATTAATGAGAGCCGTGTGTGTGTGTGTGTGTGTGTGTGTGTGCGTGTGTGTGTGTGTGTGTGTGTGTGTGTGTGTGCGACTTTCACACCTTGAAAGTCATGCATGTGGCAGCTGCATTGTTCTCTGTCAGTTGTGATTAACGCAGAATGTGTGCAGTCAGCACTTTAGATGTGTTTGCAGACATTAAACTCAGCTGTTTCAGCTAAATAATCCAAGACAACATTAAATTTAGTCAGTAACATCAATGGTATTTTCATGTCGGATTCATGTGTGGACAGTTGGTCTTTATAAAGTCAAAACGAATTGAATTATCTACAGTTTGTTTGTCCGATATATTTCTGACACCAACACTGAAAAAGTTTTTGTTGGTCTATATATTAAGATTGAGCATTGCAGTGAGTTTTTGTATTTTAATATATTGATAGATTTATAGCAATGCACTGTCAAAATTCCCATTTCGACAGTGAATGCCGGAAATTATGTCAATTCATAATTTACTCTAAAGAATGATTTTAATAAACTTTAAGAGTTCTGCATCATATTAAGTGAATGGATGGGTATAGGAACATGTCGCTGCTAACAACATATACCTGAGATCATGGAGGTTCAGAGACATGGAATTGACTTCATGCATCTGTTAAAATTCAAAGACTGTATCTAAATGTAATGGATCTGGATCTGTCAGTCGTGTACTGATGATAAGGGTGTGTGCTGTGGCTGCACTGATTCAGTAATGTATGAAAATAATCCGCTCACGTTTTTGTGACTCCTGTCCTGACCTTAAGAATGTCAACTGGCCTCTATTAAAGTGTAATGACTGCTGTTACAGGTTAATCTAGTGAATTCTTCCTGGCATTAATTAGGAGCAGGATTGTTCTGTAGTTTAAACCTGAATTCATCTCATTATCGTTGGGTGGGTTCAGTCTTTGTTGTTGCTTCCTCCTAAATTTCTATTCAGTTCTTTCATCTTGCTTTTGTAGGAGCTTTTTTTTTTTTAAAAAAAAATATGAATAGCAATCACCGGTTTTCCCGAATTACTTACTAATGCAAATTAACACAGACCGTGAGAGAATCAGATTTGTTTACCCACTTCTTTTGGATGAGGCTGATAGCTTTGCTGCATAGTTTGATATGTCCACAGGGGTTTCTCCCAGGAATGAGGTAAACAAAACCGATGTGAGTCACAGAATGGATAAACTCATTAGCAACTTATCATTAAACAGGTTCACATCTGCTCTTCCAGTTTCAGTGGGCACCGAATTAGAAAACAAATATTTCTGTCAGCTGCTATTAGGTCAAACGCTGGAAGAGGCCTTGTCTGTCGGGTTCCATCTAGATCTAGATATCAATAGTTGTACGGTGTGCTAAGCAGTGACTGTGGAGAGAGAGGCTTCTTTCCGAGGGAGACTAAACTTGAGTGACCTGCGGGTGTCGAGGATCACAAGTCAACAAACTTGTTTGTTCAGAAGATTGCAGGAGACGTGTAGCGATGAATCAGTGGTGGCAGAGCAGAGGTACAGAAGACGCTGTGGGGTGAGAAGGAGAGGGAGATGGTGGGCGAAAGCTGCCCCAATCTAGCCCGACCCGACATCTAAAAACACAGCTGGGGCAGGGCTAGTGCTGTGGGGGTGAGGAGGGAGGAAGGGAGTCAACTCAGCAAGGACGAGGCAAAGGCAGACCACAGGCATCCTCAGCTTTTACTCATTTTTTTCTATTTTTACTGGTGGAGGAGAGACTCGCTGTGCCTCGCTGCTGCCTTTCAAACTGTGGCTAAACAACAAGAGGACCTCAGCTGACACACACACACACACACACACACGCTTGGGTATATAACTTTTGTGTCTGGAGTGAGCCTCCTGCCGATGTTTTAATCCATAACCTGTAACTCTGGCCCTGAACACTGCATGCTTAACCTTGACCTTTACTCCAAAATAAACCTAAATCCTCCCCTAATCCTAACCTGAAGTACAAATCCTGCAGTGGGATGAAAAAATAAATAACAGAACCTTATGCTGAATTTGTTGAGTTTGTCAAAGGTGTGGATTCACCACTCTAGTTGCTTTTAGAGCCAATACAGTCTGAGGGGTTGAGTATGATTTAAAAAATAGACATTGTTCTGATGTTATTTTGTCTAAAGTAATTTTCATATTTAAAGCTTGAAAATGTGGACCCCAGTTCGATGATATTGATCAGATAGACACTCTGTTGTTCAGCGAAGATAGCTGAATATTACCGTTTTATCCAACCGTATGTACATCCATCCATCTATACACACATCCATCCCTACATCATCCGTCCATCCATACATCCATACACCACACTGCTGAACCCTTGGAGGGACCCGCCTCGCACTTGTCTATAGGCTTGACCAATGAATGAAATGAACTTCTCTAAGGTAACTTTGGCCTTCCAGACAACCACCATACTTCATCAAACTGAGACATTGCTCTCTTGCTGAGGAGGCTGGCAGTTAAATAAATGAAGCTACAATGAGCAGCGGCTTCAGATCAGTGTAAATACTAGAATCTCAGTAAACTAGAGTGTGAGCATGTTAGGTCTGAGTGACCTACAATCACAACGACCCCTGAACGCATCTTGTGGAGACATGGGTGACAAAATGAAATTGCTCTGTTAGTGAGTGTGCTTTATCTCGTTTGTTCCCATAAATCCACATTAATCTTGTGTTTTCATGCAAAGCCAAGTTTGCCAGCTGTTAGTTCACAACATCTGACTCCAAACTGAGCAATCCTCAGCAGGTGAGGAGGAGGAGGATGAAGGAGTTTTTATGCTTCCAGCCTCATTTAGAGGCAGAACAGTAATCAAAAGTCCAGATATGCAACATACTATTTATGAGATTACAGTACAGAAATATACACTAATCCTTTGTTCTAGTGACTCACAACAAACACTGATTTCACAAACCAACAAAACAAGTTCACATGCGGTCACAATACACAAAGCTCCACAACTGGCCAGTTATCCCCAGAGACCTATTGCACCAGTCTGTTTCTAGTTCATCAGGGGTTAAAAATACTCTGCCACCTTTTAACCCCTTAATTCCGCTTTACTGGTGAATGGGTGTAAGTCAGGATAATGCATCACAGTTAATAACTGTTTGTCAGAGTCTCCGTCCGATGCATATGTCACACATACGTCAAGTTAAGGTGTGTGTGTGTGTGTGTGTGTGCATATGTGTGTGTTCGTACTCTAATCTGTGCATGAGGTCACCCACATGGCTGGAGTGTTAACAGTTGCTTCAGGAGCGGAAACAGTTTTGCCTCCATCCACAGCCTGGCATGAACAGAGTTGCGCTGCAGTTCGTGCATCTGAAGGCTGAAATTTCGTTTCTAATCAGTGAGTTGCAATGAACACAAATTTAAAAGTTTATTTTCAGTGCAGTCGTTTGCATCTTTGGGAAGCATTGACCTCATTTATTTGCTGTTTCCTGCTGTCATTTGTGCTCCAGTCACTCGACTGGCAGCGGCTGTGTATTAGTGATAAAATCAGTCATGGCTGTTTGGTTGCATTTCTGCTTCTGCTTTCTGCTTAAATGACCTTGTTTCTGAGTAGCTGACAAATGTGTGTATGTCTTATTGATTTGAAATGTATTGAGGCACGGGTCGTTCACTCTCAGTCTGCTGTGAGATTGCAGGTCGGGATGTGAAGAGTTGAAACTGGAGAAAACACAGTTTTAAAAATTATACTTGAGTGAAGGACAAGCCTCCATGTCGCAAACCTCTGTCATTTCTAGCAATCTGGAGCCTATGAAATCATTCTCCTCTCAAATACCCTGTCTACTACGATGGCAAATGTACTTTTGTTGAACTGACAACTTTAGCAGGAGTTCACCCTTCTCCTGAGGACCTTTTACCGTGTCAGCGCTCTCACCAGAAAGAGCAACGTAACACACAGGAAGAACAATTTAAAGATTTCAGACGTGCACGAGTAGATTAGAGGATGTTGAACGAGATAAAGCTGTCACCAGCTTCCTCTCCGGACCTCCTGAAGCTCCTGATATGCAAATTGTTGCAGCCTTAAGGCAAGAGACTCTCAAATTCCAAGGATCACTCCACATATGAGTGGATCGATTTTAAGCTCAGGCGGTTTTTTGTCCTTTAAATCCTCTGGAACTGCAAACGTCTCTTCCTGGCATTTGCAAAGGTGGACACCTGCATACTCTTAACACGTTTCCCAGTGTACTGAACAGCCGATAGAGTCTACAAAATACCATCATGGTTTTCCACAAACTAAAGAATAGACCCTGATACAAGATGACAGATTATTTAGTCTGGATGATCCAGCATCACCAGGATATTCTGGTAACTCCTCACAGAGCTGTTCTTAGGTGTCACAGAGAACATTCAGAAGAAATCACTTTTCCATGTAGGCTTCATCAGACAGTAGTTCCACACAACAATAACCATTATCGGCTGAGAGGTGGAGAGGATGACAATGAGGCGTCTTGCGCGGTAATAATTTACATTTGGTTAATAGATATAACGACTCACGATAGGAACGCAAGCACAGCATTTTCTACAACCTGCTAAATAAAATGAATACTTGTGCTGACATGCATGTGAGTTTCCATCATTATCAGATGACTGACTTAGTTGTAGGTACCGTAATTGGTTCATATGCATAAATCATAAGCTCACTGCCTGAATTTTCGTGATCAATAGTTGAACCCATGAATGATTTCAGTTTGTGTATCATTAAATCTTGC
This sequence comes from Antennarius maculatus, assembly GCA_013358685.1. Classification (NCBI taxonomy): domain Eukaryota; kingdom Metazoa; phylum Chordata; class Actinopteri; order Lophiiformes; family Antennariidae; genus Antennarius; species Antennarius maculatus. The sequence goes on from CM023615.1 coordinate 4,603,999, forward strand.
AGCTCGGTTGTTTGCCTTCACACAACAAACAAATATCACTGCAGGGTTTCATGGAAGCCAACCAGGATCAGCCATTCTTCGTCTTCTCAAGCTGCTTGTTCTGATCCAGCATCCAAAGCTGATTGCTGTCCTCACCTGTGCCTGAAAGAACCGCTCCAAGACCGTTGTGTGCTTTGAAAAAGACTCTTCCAAAACGGCCCGGTTTGAAAACTGAATTCCAGTAGTTAGCGCTGCTAATTAATACCAAGCGGCTGCTAGTTCATCCCCCCCCCCCCGCATTCACTTCAGTGGATGCGAGGGGGCTGGGCTTACGGGGGCCAGGCTGCAGGAAGCTAACAGATGTCCCATTTGAGCTGAGCTGCGTTGGGAATATCAAGTGTAGCTGCCTGCTAGTTGGCTGCTTCAGCAGCGAGACAGCCTGTTCACTAAGTGCTGGCCGGTGGGAGTGATCTCCGCCCACCCTCACGCCATCACTGCGAGTCACATGGGTGGCTGACGTGACTCAGTTCAAATTGTTTGCATTAATATGACCAAAAACTGACATTGTTGAATCAGATTCAAGTCACTTCTATATGGTCCTAGATATGATGTGATAAATGTCACATCTGTGTCTGTACGCCGTAAACCAGAACGTTCAGATTGGAATTTGAGCGACTGCTCAGAACGGCTGACAAAGCTTTTTGCTGTTGCTTCTAGTGTGTCTGTTTCGAATTTGAATACCACAAGTCTCACGAATACTGTATGCTGGTGTTGCGACACAACAATTCAATGTGCTGTACTAGCACCAGGCATCCATTGTTAAAAGGAATGGGCTGTACAAGTGGCCCGACAGCTACTTTAGAAACAACTTGTTCAAAACATGGCATAAAGATGGGATGAATATACTTTCAGTTGTGTGTATTAGCTTTTTATTCCACATTTAAATCAGGGCTGTCACTCCTGGCCAGTGCTCATCAATAACTGTCTGGTTTTTATTGGGATGGGACTGCAACGGAGCGGTTACCATCGCTGCTGACCTCACACCCCCTGGACAAAAAAAAAACCTCTTAAAACCCTCTGGTCGGCCTGCAGAACCTTTGCCAGTAAAACCCTCTGACATGGGGACGGATTCTTTCCTCAGGCTGTCACTCTGATGAACTAGGAAATAGTCACAGACTGCAACTTTATGATGTAAAGCTGCACATTACAGTAACAATGCATATTTCATGCATATTTCTCACACTTCTGTTTATACTACCACAGACACATCGCCTACCTCATTGCACTACCGTTTTTTCTGTTCTACCACACTTCATCTTTTGTACTTGTTCTTTATTCCATTTTCTCTTACATAGAATTCCCAACATTTTCTAACTTCTGAGGTACTAAAGCAGAGTTAGAGTCCAACAATACTAATTCTGATTCAACTGAAGGGTTAAACATTAAATATTCTGTATTTGGCCTTATTTTGTAAAAATATGGTGCCTTTTTTCACAATAACTCCAAATTATAAGACTTATTTTGTGGGGGAAGTTACCTGCAACCTGGCCGACATTTTTATGCCGTACATTCAATGTAATAAAAAATAAGTGTCTACCTAAATGTAATAAAAATAGCAGTGCGAATGTATTTAAACTTGACTTTTTCAAAACTCCAGTCTTTATTTGACTTATCTCATTAAAAGTAATAACCCTATGACGTACATGGCAAAGTTAGCATAGACTCAGCTGCACAAATAATTCTCATCTTGTCATCCTGCATAGGTACACAATTCATTTGGATAATGATCAAAACATACCGCCAGCTCCACTCCCAGCACTGCGTTAGTGTGTCTGATTGTGTGGGTATGCGTGCATATTTAAATGTAACTAATATGCGTCAGTCCTGGGATGAAGCATGTGTGTATTCAGTCCATTTTCATCTTTAGGTTTTAATGGAGTCATTAACTGTGTCCTGTCAGCCATGTTATAGTCAGTTAACTCATACATCCATGGTGATGAGGCTTGTTGTCGTGCAGATTGGAACAAGAGCGCGTTCAGGGGCATCATCAATCAAAGCTCTAATATGCTCCGCCCTCAGGATGTATTGATTGGCTTTGGGATATTTCAGATCAGATTTATGGTCCCATTGATTCCGCCCACGTTTAAACCATCTGTTCACAGGCCTGGGGTTGAGTGTTTGTTCTTCTTGCATCATCTTTGAGCTTGAATGATTGAGTGGCATCTAGTTTGGTAAGACGTGGGATTTCCTGTCCAATCAGAAGCGTAATATCAATCTCTCTTCCAAACAGGAACACATTAACTCTGCACATTAACTCTAAAACAATCCACTGTTTAGGTGAGACATCGTGGCTGACGGGAGACTTCTCTAGCAATATGAGTCATGGATTCCTAATATGTTTAGTGGAACTCTATGTTGAGTTAAACAAATTCCATTAGTTGTAAGGACAATTATTACAGATGAAGAGGAATTGAAACTGGCACAGAGGAAGTTAAACTGCTGTCCTGTATGAAGAATGGCAGGAATATTAAACAACATCCAGAACACTTGACTGATCCCTGATATAAAGCTGATTGCTGTTTATTTAATGCATAAAAATGATTTATGACAACAACAAGTGATAAGAACTTATTGGGAGAACCTGACTTCTGGTTTTCTCCACACAGTTGGTGCGAGTCGGTTTGATGTGATTGTCATCTGTCCAGAGATCTCCTGTCTCCAGGAGGCTCTTTCTTCATTTGCCGTCTCCATCACAACTGTCACTTTCCATTGAGGAGCTCTTCTTTCTCTCATCCGGTCCCTCTGACACCCTCCTCTTTGTTCTTATTCTCCTTCTGAGAGACACACAGATGCATTTTTGTACCATTGTTTCTTCAACAGTTAACTGAATACCATTATCCAGTTTTCCTCATAGTCGGTTTGCTTGTGTGTTGGTTTGGATCGTATTAACACACACATCGCAAATTATAATGCTGTATTTCTTAAACTAGACAGCTCCCATTTCATCTGCCTTTTGCTTTTACATCACTGTGATTGTATTACGCTCCACTAAGCTAATGTCTCTGCTCATCTGATTTCACTGGGCTGCAGAACGTGCCAAGTGCTGCCAATGGTGGCTGCTGCAGAAGGCCATCAGGATGGCCAGCTTGAGTTAACCAGGCTGCCAACTGACAATATGGGCTGAGAAATGAGGTAGAGAATGGGGGAGGGAGATGCCATGCATGTTGTCGGAGGATATAGCCAAAAAGAGAAAAAAGAAAGTGGAGTAAACTCAAAAGCTATTTGGAGAGGAAGGTGGAGATGTGTATCGAGGTCAGCCCGGGTAACAGCTGAGGAGGATTTAACATTAAAACTGATTCATATATGAACTGTCAGAAATATGCCTTTAGAATAGCAAGGATATCTGTGACATAATCAGCTGGTGCCAGTAACACCGGTGGTGACAGATGCTGGTGCCTCCAGCCGGTCGCTGCTTTCTATCCTGCAACAAACAGATGTGTAAATTAGACCTCCGGCTCACAACCCGTTTAATGAGTGATTCAACTGTGGAAAGGTTTGTGTAACATGAAGCATTTCACCCTCTGTACGTATGGATTATCCCGTGAAACAATTTGCTTTGTTGTGCAAATAAAAAGAATTGTAAGAAACATTTTGATTTGTTTGACACAATGGTTTTTAAAACGGTAATCAGTCACTGATTTTTAAGTGCAAGTTTTGCGACAGCAGGAAAAAGTAAAGTAAATACAAAAATCAAAGAGGTCATATAATGGCACATGTATTTTCTGGTCTCTACATGCTGTGTATAGTGGTCTTCCCTAACCCTACCAACTCCTAGAATAAGGAAAAAAGAATGAGGTCATCCCACAAACTGGTGAAACGATCCTCAAACACACTGATTACCATCAGCTCCTGTCACGATGTAATGACAGGAGCTGATTTGCATAGCTCCGCCCCATCTGCATGATTCAAGCAGCTCTTATCTTTATTACTAATGTATTAGTTATGGCAAGTAAAACCTGCAAGTTAACAAGCAGAATGAAGGAGATTTTCAACTAGACGTTTTCTTTGCACATTTTCCGTAATAAGACAACATACATCTGTCCTCACTGAGATTCTGAAACGGTAAAGGAAAGGCTACACTACAGACGCCTAAGACAGTTTCCGCACTCGGCCCAGGCACAATTAAAAATGATAAAGTAAAAGAACTGTTGAATTAAGGCACTATAATTAGTTCAACGTAATTCAAATTAATTACTAAGCTAAAGGCTTTGTCAGCAGTTCAGCTGAACGTGCAGAGATTATGATACGTGTTAAAAAGGAAATTCAAAGTCAGGGCTGAAGAGAATAAAGTTTCAAAAAACACATTGATAAAATATTTTAAATTAAACAACTTAATTTTATCTGATACACCAAATAAAGTTTTTGCAAAGCTATACTTAAAACCGAACTGCAGTTTCATTTCATTTTGACGATTAGTGAGTTAGGGTCTTTCAATGTAGTCTATTGCCTGCACATATGTACGTACAAACAAATATTCTGGGTTTCACATATATTTTAGTCACTGGTGGCTGTGGGGTTACCGCCTGCTTCTTATAAATGTGCTTTTTTTCCCCATTTTTTTCTCATATTGTTCTAACATGATACATATAGCTCTCCTCTTTACCTCAGGTGTCTATGTTACTCCTCCTGCTCTAATCATTATTATCTAACATGCACTCCAATACCAGCTAAAAACTGTCAGGACTTGGATCACATCTCTGATTTCTGCACGGCCCCAAGCATCAGTGACATGACGCAGCATCCATTACTTCTGCCGGCCAATCGCATTGCTGCCTGTTGCCGATGTTCAGCGAATGAGAGAGCGAGAGCAGGACGGAGGCTAGCAACGAAGAGGAGGTGGAGGAGGAGGAGGGACAGGACTGCAGCGGCAGCCTTAACAGTCTCAGGGCCCTGCCGAGAGCCGCTGATTCAAACAACGAAGGTTGTGTGGCTGAGCTGCAGGGTTTGATGGTTGTGTTTGTTTTGGTCACCAAGATGTGGAAAAAGAGAACAAGTGTCTGCATGCTTCCTCCTGTAAGCATCTGTGTTTGCTGCTTGAGTGATAAAGAGGAAGCCAGGAGGTGATGGTGAAAAACTTACCCTGGAGTCAGAGCCAGATATTTAATGAAGCAGGGAGTTTTTTTCTTCTTTCTTTTTCCCTCCCTTTCTTATGTCAACCGTGATAATTCTTCTGTTAGTGAAGACTGAAGGAAGTGAAGGGCTGTGGGCTGTTTCTGTGTGATATTGATGCATTTTAGGAAATGAGTTGCAGCCTCTCCCCCAGCTGTGTGCTTATGAGCGCAACTGTTGATTTATAGAGAGATTCTTGATCAGGATCGAGCTGTTCTGCGTTAGCAGATGCTGCTAAGTGATGGAGAAATCATTAAATTTAGCTGCGGGGCTGCTTGGCTGCTGAGGCATTTTGTGTGCTGGTGTTGTCTGGTATTGTTTAAAGCCTACTTTATTTTATTAGTGATAACAACTACAAATATCTGAGATATCAGAAGTAACAGCGTGTATTCTTGAAAATAGTTGTGATGAAAAGAAAATGTATTACTATGGTCTCAATTATTTTATCCTTAGTTGTACTGTGGTTTCCAACCTGGGGGTAATGACCCCTCAGAGCCACACACAGGTTATCTGTGTGTGGCTCTGACCTGATTAACAGAGTAAGAAAGAGAGAAACTAGTTTAGCCATCATTGGTTTTAAATTATTGGATCATTTGGACTTCAGGGTTTAATTTAAACCATATAGATATAAAAGGTCCTAAGTTAAAAATGGACTGAAATATAATTCATCCAGGCAAGAACTCCACAAAAACTCTGAAGGTGTGCAGTTTTTCTACAGTAGCTTGTCTGTTGGATCGGACCACACTAGCCATTCTTCACTCCCAAAGTGCTTCAATGAGCGTCGTCCTCCCATGACCCTGTTGCCGGTTTACCGCTTTTCCTTCCTTGGAAGACTTTTGATAAGTTTTGAACACTGCAGACAAGAACAAGTGCTATTGTCTGACCCAGCTGTCTCGCCATCACAATTTGGACTTTGTCAATCATGCTAAAAATCCATGTGTTTCCCATTTTCCCTTTCCTAACATCAGTTTCTAGGGAAAAAAATTCACATACTGCCTAATAGCCTACCAACACAGAGGTGCAATGATAAAGGTGTGCTTCACATACAACTGATCACTAATGTTATCACTGATTGTACTCTCAGTGTAAAACTACTCTTCAGTCCATTCAGGTAGAGACAGATTTAAATACAGTGCTAAGTCTGGATTTTATGCCAGCAACATATCAAAAGTTGGAAAAAAGGCATTGAAAAACTAGGAAGATATATAATGCTTAAAAACATTTTAAAGTCCAGCCCTAGTGTGCTGATGAGTCTGATAGCTCATGGGGGGAAAAAAACTGGATGTGAATCCAGTGATCAGAAACGGGATGGTTATCAAACCAGATAGATAGATGGACAGAAAGATAGATGGATGGATGTACAGACAGACAGATAGATGGATAGATAGATGGATGCAGCTGCTCAGGAGGATCCCCCATAGACCTGTAAAAAGTGTTGAGGATGAGGAAGAGAGATTCTCCGTCTTCAGCCTGATCAGAGGCACCACTTGTGTTTAGATATCAGGTGAGGTCCAGTGCTAACCTTGCTATGGTTGGACATCGGCGGCGCTGAACTTAAGACAGCAATACTGATAAAAGACATGACAAAATAAAGTTTAGGAAGCATATAATTCAAAATCAAGGTGAAAGTTTCAGATCACGGTGATATTGATTTTAAATCATGTTTTCCAGATCTGAGGTGTGGCATAGCACACTGAAAAAATTGAACACTTCCTTCCTACAATCAGCTAGAAGGTCGTCCAGAGTTTGCCCGCTTGTACGCCGGAATTGAGGCTTGTCTTAATAGCAAATCTTGCTTCTTTACTACAGCGTAACACAAGAGACAGAAAGTCACGGACACACAAAGCTGTCTTATCTGCCAGAGCTGGCCTCTGTCTGCTTTTGCTGGTGGGAGACCAAAAAGTAAGATATAGAAGAAGTCAAAGGAAATGTAGCGAGAATAAAAGGAGCGAAAAACATAAACAAGCATTTTCTCAACAGCAGATGCGTCTGGAATGAAGAATCACACCACATTAGACATGCAGCTGAGGGGGAATGCAAAGTGGACACCCACTCAGAGGAAACAGTACGTCTCCCCTTTGTGGGCAGGCTTTTTAATGTGTTACATAACTAATAATGGAGCAAGGAGGCAGATTCCCATTTTGATTGCATTGTTCAGGTTCTGCTAAATAACTGGTTCTTCTAACATGCCTTCAGACGATGCCTTTAGACTGAAAAGATGAGGTTGTTTTAGGTCAGATGAGTGGGTGGAGGTTGCAGGGATTAATAACTCGGTGCAGGGTCTGACTCTTGGGTTCACACATCATCTGCTTCGTCGCTAGACTTCAGCAGCTGCTCTCACCACTACGGTCTGGAGGCAGTTTAAGTTTAAAGCCTCGTTGGTCAAAACTGTCGCACAACCTTTTGATTCCGAATTGCTGCTCTGGCATTTAGCAAGGGCAGATGAGCGTAATGCAGCGTGGAGCTCCATACATCATTATGTGGAGGTGTCCGACAGCAGAGCAGAGAGCCAGGAGGTCCAGCAGTATTTCATTAGGCCTCTCATTAGCATGCATGGCCACAGGTTGTTGCTGCCCCCTCCGTCTCAGGTGTGTCAGCATAGGGAACACAGCCAGCAGCCTCCACTGCCACTAATTGTCTCAGTGCTATTGAAGTAATCCACAGTTGTCTAATTGCGTGTGATTGCCTAACTAGGTGATCTCAGGAACCAAATTTCCTTCAAACCATTCAAAGTAAGGTACTAAACAAGTAGCATTTCTGTTAGGTGGATGGTGGGAAGACAATTGGGTTTTTATGTTTTCAGGCATTGTTCCTTCTAGATTAGAAGACATTACATCTTGACTATATAACTTTGAATCCATTTTTCATTTTCTACAAATTCATGACTGATTAATCGTCTAATTATCTAACAAATTGAAAAAAAAGCCTCGGTTTTTCACCTAAATTCTTTGTTCCTGTTCTTTTTCTTTGATTGGATGTGTTCGGACATTTAGCATTCATACTTTACATTTTGATGTCACAAATAGTTAAATTTCATACTACCTTTAATGGGTTCATGCCACCTACTGTCAATCCCAAACCAACCACCAACCAAACAAAGTAAACATGACCTGATTTCAGTGATAAACATCAACACGTGTTCATTTTATTTGTCACATCTCTATGTTTCTGCCTTCACACTAATTTTCAGGGATGGATTTATCTGAATACTTAACCATTATGATAAACCCATAAAAGTGCCCAAACGAATCTGCAGTAGATTTTATGGCAACTGTGGGACAGTGGAACAAGCCATAAACTTGTTTGCCATCCATCAAGTGTAATTCTTTTGTTCACTTCCTTTTGTCTCTGGAGGAAATATTTCGCTCTTAGGCATCTAAATTTTTACCATGTATTGTCTATAACTCTGTCTACTGTTTAGAACTATGTAGGCGGCAGCTGAACTTGGACCGGACATTAATGTTACAGCCATTAAACCAAAACTGTAATTTAGAATACAGTAAAACATTATCAATAAAATTATTTAAAACTATTCTAGAGTTATTTGGGGTATGCATAACATTTCTTTGTAAAATGACGTGTCTTAATATCTACACTCTACAAGAAACCAAGAGGAGCAAAAAAGAATCAACTGGACTTGCTTTATGTTGGTTGAAGACGTTCCTCTTCTCATCCAAGAGGCCTCTTCTATTCTGACTGACTGGTAGAGAGTCCAGATACAGTACTTAGTGAGATACCCAGGCTTGAATGGTTGGGTGCAGCTTTCACCATATTTGCTCACAAGACGGTGGCTGGCACAACGACAATAACCCCCTTATGAATGGTAATGACTGCTAACGAGACTCATTGTCATAGTGGAGTTAGTCCTTGCTAACTTTTCTGTTCCAACAGGAGTCTAAGTATCTGGACTCTACAGCCTTTAATAACCCTGAAAACCTTGACAGAGACCTAATATCCTCGGGTTCTGACATCTTATGTTGTCAAAAATTGAACTCCTTTGCATTAAATGCATGCAAAGTCCTTTTCCTTACCTTTTCTTTTAAAGTTACATAAGCTGCAGTCACAGTATTGGAACCTGAAGGCATCATTTCTGTCAGGATGGTCATTTTGTTGCTAGTAAGGGAATATAATGTCAACCCAGCCTCCCATTACGGGCTTTAAATAGCACAGCACCCTACCTGCTGCTATATGTAAACACATTTCCTGAAAAAAATGTGTAATGCTGTTGCTGCAAGGCAAGCAATGGGAAGCTAGGAAAAGAGGAGGAATGGAAGGCAATGCAAGCACAGCCTCTATTTTTCTAGGTCTAATCCTTCTTAGTAGAGGAGCGATAAGAGTGTTTTGACTTAGACCCAAATTTCCTGTTGTTTATGCATCCTTTGCCAAACCACGTGGATCCCAGTTGAGTCGGATAATCTGAGTGATGCCAGTTTGGCGGGGCGGTAAATAGACCGCTGCCTCCCGGCCTAGGAATGATCACTACTGTGGTGTAGAGAACAAAACGCCTATGCGTCTACTTGCCTACATTTTTCCTCCCTTTGTTCATTTTTGTGAAAGTACTCGCTTAGAGATAGGCATCTGTCATGACTGTGTTGACATGTGCCTCTCTTTCCTCTGCATGCGGGGGGAACGGAGATTCATGCTTAGGATGAAGCTTATTCACCCAGGGAACAAAAGCAAACCAGCATTCAACCAATTGCATCAGGAATATCAGTTATTCACTGGTGTGCGAGAGAAAAGCCTCTTATTGGTGGTGACTTCTTTTTGGGGTTGGTACTTCAGAGGGTTGTGTTTGTGATGTCGTTTTGATGAAGTTGGGTTGTGAGATACTTGACTGCAGCTTAATGCAGAGCATGCCAGCAGGGGGTCGTATAAATGCAGTTAAACACTACATCTGATGCAAGAAATTTCCAAGTTTTACATGAGGTGTGAGACCAGTCACTCCATAGCACAATATTCACCCATTTATTTTGTGTACCTGTGTTTGAGTTTCGTGAAAAATGAAGTAGTTTTGGCTCAGCTGTCATTGCAGTCCTCTTAACAGGCTAATGACTCCTGTTGTGTACTATTAGATAGATAAGGGATAGAACACTTATTTGTTGCTCCAAAAACACCAGTGAGGAAGCTGGAAGTAGCGAGCTGGAGGTGTTTGGAGATGGTGAGGAGACGTTTACTGGCCAGTCCTCCAACTTTCTACAGGAAAGTTTAAGGGAAATTTTTTTGTGTGATGTTCCCAAAAATCAATCAATCAGTAACCAATAAATGATCACGCTTTGAAAATAACATGACATTTACTTACTTACCTATTTAGTTCCTTCCGTTCCTCCTGGAACATTGGGCGAAGAGTCCCCTCCGTTTGTTCTGGTCACTGGCAGCCCCTCTTGCTCCATGTCAGCAGACTCCCATCTCTCTTGGATCGTCTTTGGCTGTATGTCTCCATGTCTTCTTTGGCCGTGTTCTTTTCCTCCTCCCCCCTTCTGGCGCCCAGTCCATTGCCACACTTTGCCAGTCTTTCTCTTGTCAGTCGGAGCATTCTCCTTCTCCTGCCTGAGATCATGTCAGACAGAGGTGCTACCCCTGCCCTTCTCATCAACTCTTCATTGGTCTGTAGATCTTTTTATGTGTCTCCAGTGTTTGAGATGTTGCTTCCAAGATACGAGAAGTTTTCAACGTATACATTGCCTTGTTCGCCTATGATGAGTAGTGGAAGGTTTTGGTCTTACGCGATGATCATGGCCTTGGTCTTCTCTTGGCTTATACGTGCGCCGACTTTTTCTGCTCATGCAGATTGTTGGTCAATTCATGGAGTGCAACGTGGGTATGGCTAAGTAGAGCTAAGTTGTCTGCAAAGTCAAGATCTGCCAGACTGTCCCCTGTTATCAGGTTTGCCCTGATAACAGACTTCCTCATCACAAAGTCTATGACCATGATGAACTGTGAGAATGACATGACATTTAACATGAAGGAATATTCTCTCATGTCCTTTCCCGGACGGGTTTGGACTCAGGTTTGACCCTTTTACCCTCTTGATTGGATCTGCAAATGGCCTTGCCTAGAAGAAATCCTGAACCTGACAAAAAGGTTTTTTTTCTCTACAACCTTGTAAACACTGCCGGCAACACATGGAATGAATTTATAGTTTTGTGGAACAGGATTCCCCAAAGCAAAGACCTTTTTTTTAACTGGCATGAGCAATGTGAGTTTTAAATTATAGCTATTAAAATTAGTTTTTCACGTGTCTAGTTGATTTTAGATTTACATGCTGGATGTGAGGGAGTGATTAATGATAGGACTACATTGTTCTGTGATCTATCAATCAGTGATCTATAGACAAATTATTTGAATCTACTCCAGTTTAACATAATAGAGAAAATGAATGAACTGCAAAGAAGCACACATGAACAGAGTCTTGGTGAGACGCACGCAAGCACACTGATTCAGTAACATTCTTCTCATTCGATCTCTGACACACACACGTACAAATGCACACAAAACGCACACAAACACACACACACACACGCACACTGTTTTGTTACTGTTTGGCCTTGCAGCTCAGTGAAACACAGCTAGGAGAGGGGCTTCTGTTTTACTGATGAGACAGTAATTAGTACCAACTCCTAAGGGAGTGGAGATAGACTCACAAAGCCCCTCCCCTCCCTCTCTCTCTCTCTGTTTGTCTCGTTGTCTGTCTCTCTCTCGTCCTCCACATCCATTAACAGCAGAAGTAGGTCTCCTCTTCTCACTCTTTCTCCAGCCTTATTATGTGCCGTCCAAACAAACAGGCAGCTTCCTGCAAATAGTCATTAAACAATACAGCATGTAGCTTCTGCTTTTGTGTACCTTTTGAGGAAACGTCCATCTTGTGCGGGTCTGTGAGAAAAAGATGATACACAACAATCTATATAAAAATCATTTGAAGTAAAAGTGGAATGGGGTTCATTTTCCTTCCATCCATCTTCTTGTAGATGAGACTATTGTAATCATCTTATCTTCAGCTGCTTATCCGCTGGAGCCATTCTCAGATGTCTATGGGCGTGAGGTGGGGTACACCCCGGACGAGATGCCAGCTCATCTCTGGACAAACAACATTGCATGTTCACACTGACTCCTACAGTTACATTTGTTGTGTCTGTTGTATCCCCTGACCTGTATGTTTTTGAGGTGGGAGGAGGCCGGTGAACCTGGAGAGAACCCACACAGACACAGGCAGAACATTCACTGTACAGAAAGGAATCGAACTCAGTACATTCTTGTTATGAGACACAGCGCTACACACGGTGCCATTGTAGTCCATTGTAGTTCAGTAAATATATTTGTAGAAAACACAGCCACAACGTCACTGTCTCAATAATTTTAGGACACTTCTGTGAAGCACGATTTAATTACATCTCGCTTCAAAGCAGTGATGTGTTGTAATTTTCAGTGTTTGTGTGTTTGTTCGTTCATCCGTTCGTTCGTCCATTCGTATGTCCAACCGTTGCAGATAGAAAGATGAATCAAAAAGCAGATTACTCAGGCAGCAAAGGGGATGAAAATGTGATGATGACCTTGAGAAAACTAGGACGAGGTCAAACTTCAACCTTCGCGCACTCAGGAACCGGATAAAATAGAAAGACGAGGGAGAAGGCCAGTGTAAGACCGTAGAGCAAAGCTAGTGCTTTGATCTACTATACACTAGCTTTGACCATAGACCATAGTGCATAGCTTTGACCTACCCTGAAAGGTCAAAGCTAGGTACTACTTTCAGGGTACCCTGACCTACCCATGGCGGGATGTTGCAGTCTCTGACTGCCCTGGTTCTTGTTTCTTCTTTGTTTACAGTTCGACCTGCTTCATGTGCGTCCACCTCCAGATTAACTATGTTCACTTTAGGAAGAACACACAGGGCGACAACATTTCCATTGAGTTTGTGCATTTTCATTAGCCAGTGAGACACTGTCATGTGGGCTGCCTGGGTCCAGCAGGGGATGGGCGCTCGGGTGAAATGGGCAGAAAGATTCTGCTTGCTTCAGCAGTTTCGCTGGAATGATTGAAAGTGTGTGTGAGGCAGCGGAGTGCTGGGAATCTTGTATTGCTGTTTCAGGACTTTCAGACTACATAGATTGTGGTTCAGGAGCCATTTCCCTTTTTTCACTTAAGTTTTTACAAGTTTGATCAGACTTTTTAAGTTGTTTTTGTGTTTGGGTCTCACTTTGTGGTGTGTTTTGTCCATTTTTTTTTTTTACCTCTGAGTCTGAGACTATGAACTATGTAATTGGATAGACCCATTGCTAAGGGTTTTGAGATTACCTGTTCAGATTAGCCCAGTTGACTCATTTATAAACCATGAACCCAGGATGTCATCATCCCTTTTAACAAGATTGGAGGAGCTGCTCTAGGCCGTTTTGATTTGTCAGAACTCAGCCTTTGATACGCTTTGCCTCTACTTTGAACAATGTGATTTTAGTTTGCCAGACGACTGTAAACCACTTCCCTGTTTCAGTTTAGTGATTTCCTCACATTCTTGAGTTGAATGGATGAGTCAACTTCACTTGACACTATTTATTTACTTAAGAAATATTTTATATGTTGCCTTCGACACACATTAGACTGCTTCTAGTAAGTTCAATTCAGCCAAGTTCTTAAATGAAAAAAAGTTAATAATAAGCCTCATAAAAGATTATTTTTCTTTTTCCTGCAATTTCAAAAGGTCTTACAGCCTAGAAGGAAGCCTCTCAGTTGCTGGCACCCGGTCTTTTCTAATAGTTTTCACACACCAAATTAATTTCTATGGTTGAATCAATATGTGGATGAATTTTTTAATTATATGTTGTTGTTTTGTTGGTTTACTGTATTTCTTTTGAATACCCTAGGGGACAAATACTCTCATTTTGAAATTGTAGGTAGTGTTGAAATGGGGGGTTGCATGGATTCCAGACTTTGATAATACAAAACAATGAATCGTATGAGTCAGAAAGAATTTTTTTTTGTAATTACAGAAGGGGATAAATCAAAAGATGAGGATTATATGGAAGATTTAGTCCAATTTTATTAGGAACAATGAAAAAAAACCCTCATGTGAGGAGTCTACAAACCAACTCAGTAGAAAGGTTTGGGTTAAAGCCTTTACATCCGCAGCTGTTGCACCACCACAGGTACTGAACACCTGCCATGTTGTGTTACTCTGTGAAATTTGTCTCCAGCATGTTCTCAACACCAGCTGTCCTCCTCCAACGGGGATACTGGATATTGCTTTATTCCTTTCTGAGGTAGAGAAATCTTTGTTGGGTGAGCAGAGCAATGCAAATAAATTCACCCTTAACTAGGGTGTGATTAGCCTATCGATTCTGTCTACCAAAATCCTTACTGCTGCAAAAAAATTTCCATGATTAGATTTCTTTGACATTGACAACCACAGGGGTAAATGTGCTGTGATTGGGCCGTCCTTTAACAGAGACCACACATTTTCCCACGACAGCAGTATGTTGGACATTTAAACACACATTTTTACTTATGTCCATAGTGACTGGGTTTTTTTCTGTGGATTGTTGTTTCTTTGCAGACTGAAGAAGAAGTCTCAGTCGGTGGATATTGCCAGTCAAGGTTTTTCCCCAACTCTGGTGCCAGCCTCGCCCCTCAACAAGGCTGCTCCACCTGTTGCCAAGACAACCGCTGTCCTCGCCGTGCAGGAGAACAACACCACCAACTCCCAACGCCGCAGCCCCCGGTGTGGTGAGCTGAAGAGAGGCTACACCATAGGTGAGCGAGTCACTGGCCGGGGGTCGCTTGTTTTTGTCTGTATCGTTTCTAATGATGGAAAACCTACCAGACAATGGAGGCCGGTTCTACACCCACATCGGGCTTTTTGCCCGATGTGGGTGTAGAACCCACCCACAGGTTTTTCGAAGTGTGAACTTTGGAGAGGTGTCAGTTCACCTCCGGAGCACTGCCAAGGTGCCCTTGAGCAAAGTACCATCCCCCCTTCTTCTTCTTCTTCTTTTCCTTTTGGCTTTTCCCTTCAGGGGTCGCCACAGCGAATCAATTGCCTCCATCTAACCCTGTCCTTTGCATCCTCTTCTCTCACACCAACTACCTTCATGTCCTCTTTCATTACATCCATAAACCTCCTCTTTGGTCTTCCTCTAGGCCTCCTGCCTGGCAGTTCAAAACTCAGCATCCTTCTACCAATATATTCACTATCTCTCCTCTGGACATGTCCAAACCATCTCAGTCTGGCCTCTCTGACTTTATCTCCAAAACCTCTAACATGTGCTGTCCCTCTGATGTACTCATTCCTGATCCCATCCTTCCTGGTCACTCCCAGAGAGAACCTCAGCATCTTCATCTCTGCTACCTCCAGCTCTGTCTCCTGTCTTTTCCTCAGTGACACTGTCTCTAGACCAAACAACATCGCTGGTCTCACCACAGTTTTGTACACCTTTCCTTTCATTTTAGCTGAAACTCTTCTATCACACATCACACCTGACACTTTTCTCCACCCATTCCATCCTGCTTGCACACGTTTCTTCACCTCTTTTCCACACTCTCCATTGCTGTGGACTGTTGACCCTAAGTACTTAAAATCCTCCACCTTCTTGATCTCTTCTCCCTGTAACCTCACTCTTCCACTTGGGTCCCTCTCATTCACACACATGTACTCTGTCTTACTGCGGCTAACCTTCATCCCTCTCCTTTCCAGGACAAACCTCCACCTCTCTAGCTTCTCCTCCACCTCTTCCCTACTCTCACTGCAGATCACAATGTCATCTGCAAACATCATAGTCCATGGAGATTCCTGTCTAACCTCGTCTGTCAGCCTGTCCATCACCATAGCGAACAAGAAGGGGCTCAGAACTGATCCCTGATGCAGTCCCACCTCCACCTTGAACTCCTCTGTTTGATTTGCATCTTTGATTTGGCAAAAGTTTTACGCCGGATGCCCTTCCTGACGCAACCCTCTGTATTTATCCGGGCTTGGGACCGGCACAATAAGACACTGGCTTGTGCCCTCTTGCGGCTACATTAAAGTACCATCCCCCCTACAAGTTGCTTATTCGGCGCAGCACGAAGTTATACCTACCAGCTGCTCTATCTCTTGTCTGCATGCTTGGGTGTGTGTGTGCGCGTGTGTGTGCATGTGTCTGTGTGTGTCACAGGCCTGTACACGTATATATGCATGTGAATTGACACCAAAATAATAACTAATACAAGAGTGGACAAATAATTTCTCCTACGGGGGATGAATAAAGTTCATTTCATTTTAATAACGTAAAGATGCTTGCTTATATTTAAAAACTTAGTGTTCAACTTTCCTTTCACCATGAACTAATAATGTAATAAAGGAAAAAAAACTCTAATTGAACCCTTTAACTTTGTGATATTAACCTTCTCTGCAGTCTCCCTGTATTTACAAGAAGATTTAATGAGGTTTTGATGCTCAGTTGGTATCAAGCCTCTGGAGCCGGCATGTTAATATTCTGTGTGTAAATGTGGTGATATTTGAAGAGCACACGCTCTTGACACCAACTTCCTACTCAGTTAAACTTCCATGTGTCACATCCACGACTGTTTTCTCCTCTAATTCATTTCCTCCTTTCAAATTATAATTACGTGACTGATTAGATTTTTCCTGTGATGATTTCGTTTTTTGTTGTTTTTTTTTTTTTTTTTGATGGGTCGCCGTCTGTGGCAGGTCTATTTCCGCGGCGGCGAGTAAGTTGTTACTATGTTGGTATGCAGACCTGGGGGAGATGACTTCTCACAGATTATCAAATGAGTTTGAGCTGAACTAATTCCAAACTGTGAAAATGCAGTGCATCTCTGTTTATTTCACAGACGTGATTCAGGTAATAAGCTGTTAGAAAGAGGGAGAAAGCAGGAACTATAATCCTGCTGACCTAAAAGTAATCAGCGTTTCTAGTTTTGACGGATTCCTTTTGTATTTGTAGTGATGTCTTGCTGCTGTGCTGTTATTTCTCTAGTTGTTTCCCAACCACTGTATTTTCTTGACTGAATTCATTGCACAACTAGATACAGTATTTTAAATCATAAAACTCTTCCCACAGGATGTGATTAACAGACTGCATCGAAAATGATGATTTACATAAAGAAAGAGGGTGAGATAGAACGTTAATGTAAATTTGCTTCATCATAAACATAAAAAGACTGGAAATAGAATACAGAGAATGCAAAATCCACTGAATAATTATGGTAAATAGTTGACAGAATGCTTCAAATCCAACCACTGAAAAGAGGTAAATCTGTTTTTGTAAAGTCTTACTGGTGATTTTTTTTCTTTTGAAATATTTTTTGAATAATGTTTTTTGGTATTTATGAAAGTAAATGGCAAACAGAGATGTTAACAGTGAAGCAAGCCAAATAAGATTGATTGGTTAGTGATGATATACAGTACGTATTGTGATATAACCTTTTACATGCTTTTCAGTCTGGACCCAGTGTTTGTAAGCCACCATTAAAGAGTCCAACACAAATCATTTGAATAGAACAAAACCACCAAGACGTCCAGATGCAGCAATATCATGATGGATTTTAGTAGGATCTGATAATTTTACTACATGTATGACATCGTATCATTTATAATTTGGAAGTAGGAGATAGAGAATAAGTGTTGGACATATTTACGAACTTGTCAGAACTCTTTATAAACTTTGTACTTAATTGTCTTTGAAAGTGTAATGGCCCCATGAAAACTGGCAAACATCTAGCAACATACAATATTAGAAGGCTCAAAAATTAAGAAAAACTGCTCATGACTCCAAAGGTGCTGATCCATCATCTTATTTGACACTTGATTCCTCTTGCAAATGTTGTTGTCTGTACTTCAGCAGTCAGTCAGTCTCTGATTAGTCATGCAAATCAGTGCAGCAGCTTAAAGCTTTGCAGCGGTGGCTGTTCTGCCGTGGACGGCGGTGACACAGGGCTGCACTGGTGTCAATGAGGAAGAAGAGAGTAGGTGAAGGTGTGTCACTCTCCTTGTGTGTCTGTGTCACACTCATACGTTTTCTACAGAGTCATCGTGCATCGACTTTGCTCCTGCGGTCGGGTGTGGACCGAAGATGAATTGATTCGCGACCGATTCAGTCATTGATGATCAATGAAGGAAACTGGGGGGGGGGGGCGGGCTTGTCAAGTCTGGAGAAGTGAGAGCTGATATTTCAGAGAGCTCCAAACACTATTATCTGTTCATGTGTGACTGTGGGGTCCTTATTAATTTATTCAGGCATTAAATGAAGTATGATCGTGACTTACTGTGCTTTTGCAGCATTTAACTGCGACAAATTGTACAAGTTTAAAAAGCATGAATCATCACACTTAATCATTTACACTGGCAATCACTGGCCTAGTTAAACCACATCCAGATCAGTGTTTACCATACAGATGACAGAAATACTGCAACTGTCAGTCATTTAAATGGTTGAACATTGATTAATGAATTTTGTGACTCCAGCTCTAGAGCATTGTTGTTGTTGGGTTGTTGTTTTTTTTTTATATAAAGTCAGATGCAGTCAAGGGTGTTCATACAGGACTGATCATGCTAATTTATTGTAATGGGACAGTAATAATGTTGCAGGCAGCTTGCTGTGCTGTCTGTTGGCTCATTGTCATCAGAGGCACACAGCATATTTGCCAGACACTTAAATAACTGGACCACGGAGGATGGCACCACCTGTAGTTGTCACCTCTATTGATCAGCTGTCAGTGATGCATTGATGCTGGTTTTACATTCTGCGTGCAACTCTTTTTTGCAGTCCTTGTAGGGTTCTCTCATTCTGAATGAAGAGCAGTGGCATCTACACATGTTCATTTGAGTGTCAGTCATCGCTCAGGCTGAACCCCGCAAAGAAAAGATAGGAGATGGTGGGAAAAAAATGACAAGGAGGACGAGATGAGTAGAAATATGGGCTGTGTTTAAGCTGTCAGAATGAAATTAGTACAGTAGAGGAAAAGGAAAGAAGAGAGATAGGAAGAAAAGAAAATGAAAGGCAAGTGGTGGTGGGGGGGGGTGGATAAAGACAGTGAAAGAGTGATAGTGGCAGGAGAGGAATGGAGAAGAAATAAGCATTGGCAAGACAAGCAAAATAAGGGTGGCGAGGTATCTGGTGGGGGGTCGGGTGAAAGGAGTGTCAAGGAAGGAAAATTGGAGGTGAGAAGAACTTTAGGGAAAGAAGGGAAAGTGGGTCTGTGATCCCTAGATGCCTGCAGCGCTGCTTCCTGAGAGGTTACGACACTTAACATCACCCACCCCCCCCACCCCCCTCCAGCACCTCTGTCTGACAGCCGCCAAGTCCCACCGCCGAGTCTGACCTTCACACCACTGCAGCCATCCTCCAAGCTCCACGAGGAGCTCAGTCAGCGCTACTCGCTAAGAGAAGGCCACGAAGGAGGTGAAGGCGTGTGTTTCCCACCGCAGACTCATTAACTGTGATGTGGAGTTCCTGAGTAGTTTGAAAAGGGGTTTAATGACTTGAATATTCTTGTTGGATGTATGCAGTACAAGTATTCTTCCTCCTTGTTGTTTCAAGAGTCTGACCCGTTTTCAAGTTAACTTTGGAATTAGTTCATGACTACACTGACTGAGCATTTGCAAGCTGGAGATATGGCCTATCCCTGTTTCAGATGTGTGTGTGTGTGTGTGTGTGTGTGTGTGTGTGTGTGTGTGTGTGTGTGTGTGTGTGTGTGTGTGTGTGTGTGTGGCTGTGAAGCCTTCACGCCGTATCGCGGCAGATAATGGATTCTAAGATGAGAGCTGCTGCACTTCCCCCTCCTTACGTCCCTCCACGGCTCCCACAATCCTGTTTTCTCTGCTTTTTCTGCCATTTTGTTCTTCAGTGCCTCCTCTCCTCCTTCACCTCTTCCCTCCCTTCTTTTTTCCTATCTTGTCCCTCACTCTCTTTGCACCCTCCACCTTGTTATCCTCTAATGTATCTCCTGCGTGACTGACTGGAGGGTGCAGGCACAAGAGTAATCTGTCTCAAGGACAGATGGACATCACCAACAGATTCCTATAGACTGCCACCAGCCAAGGCCCCAGTCATTAAGACATACCACAATACCACAATATCAGTTACTTTCACATATGTGTAAGAGCAAACATCCTATTTGTGCCTAAAAATGCATGATGAGAGTCAAACTGAAGCTTTGTCATCATATTTAAAAAAAAATTCTGGACAGGTAAATAAAACGTGACTTGAGGATTGGAGTTTTGATTTCTCAAGAAATATGAAAACAATTTCTGTACTGACTAGAACTTATTGTTTTCAAGATGTTAAATTCTAATCCTAATACCATTTTTTTTTATATTGAAGAGCAGTGTCTGGTTTGTGTTAGCAATCAGCACCCAGTCAAAAGTGTCATTAGAAACCATCTTAAATCATTTCTTGTGTGCGAGAGAGAAATTATTCAAGCATGCTGGACCTCCTGCAGAAACGCAGGTCTGGCTCTAGTCACGCAGCGTTGTGTGTCTGCAGCACCCGACAAAGGAAATCCTGATAAACAAGACAGAACCACACTGGTTTAGCCAACACCCCCAACACCCCAAGATAGGGCAGCCACCGCTGCTATGTGACCGATTATTCCCCTGTTGGTTATTCATTGGATTTTCACTGCAGGATCGAAGAGGGGATGAACCACTACTGGGGCTACAGTATGCTAAGTAGCTGTGTGCTCCCAACAAGCATGGATTAGTATGCATCTTCATGAAGGGGACTTAGTGGTCAGAATGAAATTAGTAGCCTTTCGATTGATCGGAGGAAGTGTCAGGTTGGACATGAATCCACCGTCCTGTTGCTACTCTAGTTGTTTTGCATGAGAACGGAGCCACACATCCTGTAGGACGCTTGTCCTTAATAACGGCATGTTGCCATTATACAACTTCAGCTGTATAGTCACCGCATGATGTCTCATGAGGAGCTGATTACTATGGCAGTTGGCAATTATAGTGTGTGCTGCAGGCGGTACATCAGTGTTGCTTTTCTTTGGTTTTTCATGTACTTGTCTCAGGTGGCACGTCGCTTGTGTTCACGCATCTAGATGTAGCTAGAGGTGGTTATTACACACAAACCACTTTGAGACAGTTCTCTATTCCCAAGAAAATGGGGCATGCATGTCTTTGACCATTCTTAAAAGGCTGTCGTGTTTTCTTGATGGTTTTCCTTTTCACCACAGTCAGAAGATCTGAAAAGGTCAAAGGTTATTGCCCCAGGTCAATAACCAACAGTTTGTTTTCTAAAGAGTAATTGCAGCCATAATCCAGCTATTGTAAATGAAATGACATGAATGTCACCCCACCGAGAGACCCTGATTGTTTGGGGTTTTTAATGTCATTTTTATGTCTTCATCTCCTCAGCTTTTATTTGCCAACATCTGGATCAAGGAACATGGTGAATAATCCTTTATATAAAATACAAGCAGCTTTCCATTTTTCATTTTTAGTCCATTTTTACTCCATAATTACGGGCCACTAGCCCATAAACATCTATAGATTAGCCTCATCGTTGTTTAAGCAACACAGTTCAAAGTGTGAAAAAAGTAGAGGCTAGTATGACAGAATTTGCAGTAAACATGCTTTTCCTTCAACTTAGGTTCACTTTAAAAAATTAGATGTATTTGTTTCTTGGTATACTTTCTGATGTCATGACTAATACCATACCATCACTGCACCATGGGCATTACTTTGTCACATGAAACTATTTCAGTCAGTTATTTTACATTTAATCATGTAATAAAGCAGAACTAGAATCGCCAATTAGCCATCCTAGCAGCGTCATCCACCACTTTTGTCAAGGCTGAAATATCTAAGCCTTTTGATGGATTGCCATGAAATTCGATACGGACGGTCATGATCCCCTCAGGAGAAATTGTAATAAAGTGTGCCGCTGTTTAGCTCAAGCCAAGCTGTAAGTACACACAGAGCTATAGGCTCCCAAGGGATCATACAAAACCAATAGCACAGTAATGACACCTCACCCCACGTTGTGATCGGTCAGCTATGTGGAGATGAGAAAGGAGCCAAGAATTCAACTTTTATATTCTTGACATTTTTTGTTGTCGTTCTTATAAACAATGAACTGCAAAACCCTATGAATGTCCTCAAGAGGAGACTGAATGTCTGTCCTGAAATGTATGCCATTATTCTTGTATTTAAATTGGAGTCTCTGCTGGAGGTTAAATACGATTTCAAAGGCCGCTCTCATAAGAAAAGCAGAAAAATGTGATTCGATGCAATCAGTCTGCCAATGTAACCCCGACTACCCTTAACCTATTCAACACCGTCACAAATAGCAAGACTACCGTTGGTTGTGATGTCAGCTTTAGGACTTCAGTTGATGATTTGTGTGGATGATGTCCATTTGAAGAAAGCATTTATTTCCTCTCTGATGATTTGTGGGTGTAAGAGACAATTTTACAAAGTTATTTAAATAGATGACTGCAGAACTTTAAAAGGTTTAAATTTACCGCTGACTTCCGACAGACATCATTTTGAACATAAACTTAACATTGGCCACCAGACAAAGAAATGAGCCCAATGCTGCTATTCTAGACTGTGTGGGATGTAAGACTGTGAATGGGTGAGGCGGTGATGGTGAGTGAATGAGACAGATTTACGGAGTATACATTAGAGAAGGGAGAATGAGAAAAAGAGATACCCGTCATGCTTTGACAGCAGCACCCACAGCCATGCCATGGTGCCTCTGCCAGCCGGGCTGCTTGTGTGTGTTTAGATAAGACGAGCCTTCTTGCTTTGGCATTGTAGGCTGATCACGTAACACTGGGAGGCAGCTTAGCCCTACCACAAATCCAACGGAGGGTTTCTCCTGTTTTAACTTGCTTCCACTCAGTTCTCTATCGTCCCTTTTTTCCAAAGGTCTGTATCTGTATTTGACACTGCATGTCCACTGACAGGTCATTATTTAACCTCCTTGGAGACAATTGATTGGACGGCAACAATTCAGGAGAGGGAAAGTATTCGGAGTTATAGAGGCGTGCAAATCCTACAGATATATGTAGGTTCTAGCAACATAGCTCAGTCATTTTTTTGTGCTGAACAGAGTTAAGCAATGAATTGATAATTTCAGTCAAAAATAATTAGTCTTCCTTTAATATCAACAAAATCCCTAATGCACTTTTTAACAGCACTATAACATTACATATTTTTCTATATTTTCATCATGTATTCCATTCCATATTTACATACATTCATTTTCTAGGTCCGCTTCTTCTGCTGTCGCAGGTTGCTGGGGCCTATCCCAACTGACTAGGGGTGTGAGGCAGGGTACACCCCAGGCGTGACGCCAGTGCACCGTGGAGCCATATATAGACAGACAAACAGTGAACCCACACAGACACGGGGAGAACATGCAAATTCCGCAAAGAGCGGGACTCAAACTGGGAACCGCCTTGCTGTGCGGCAACAGCGCTACACACTGCGCCACCATGCCGCCCTCCATATATACAGTATATAAACAATATACACTGCTCAAATATCATTTGTATAAATAAGTTATACAAATACATTATAATGCTTTAATGATTTGTTCTCAGAAACTAATCGTTCCCTCAAAACGAAGGTAATACGTAAAAGAATGATGCACGTTAAAAATAAGTCGACAAAGGTTCTGTTCCACTGATATCAGATAGACAACATATACTGATGGATAATTGTATGGCCTTTAGGGGTGACTTACTTGGAGCCCACATTCATCCAATGTGAAGCCTCCATTTAGCTCTTTACTTACACCAAATGGATAATGGTGGAGACTATTAATATGTCTTAAACTATGTTTTGTGTCACCCATTCACAATTACTGATAGCAGCAGACTCCCATACGAGGCAGCATGGATTCAGTGTCTTCCTTAAAAACACCCCTGAGATGCAGCAGACAGTGATTGTTTGATGCAGTCCCAAAACAGGGTTTCTGTTCACACGAAATGGTAGTTTGCTTATTCCAAATATTCACAAATCTACAAGCACATAGCGCGGTACCCCACACTCTTCGCACACTGGAGGTTAAGGCAGAATGGATAATATTGTAGAAAAACCTCTTTTATAGTTAATCCTGTGAGAGTGGTGCTGCCTATAGGGTACTGTAGTTTAAACTGAGCGCTGATAAGACCAGCCTGACAACACTGTACCTCCAGGACTGCATTCAGACTAAACAGCACCCGAGGCAAACAAATCACACTGCTCCTGCAAGTCTTAATTGTGATAGGTAATATTTCTATATGTGTTAAACTAAAAAAAAAAATTGTTTTATTCACATACTTTGTGTTGTCCATGCAGTGTCTGCGACTCTACAGTGCAAACGGATTCCCAGACGAATTGGTGTTTAGATTTACATTCATGAATACTGACTTTAAAAATCACAAAAGAGAGACACTGACACATTCAGACTTCATTTAAACTGAAACAAACCTCACTCTTACTCAATGTGTGGAATACACATCCAACATACACACAGAAATACAACCTCCATGGCAACCTTGGAGGGCTCCGGGACCATTTCTACAAAGGTTAATAATATGCTTTAGTCATCTGAAGATGCCAGTGAAGCACTTTGACACAGACTTGGTTACAGGCAGAAAATGTCACCTTTGTTTTTCCAGGTTATGACTTTTTACTCCATGCTCATTATTCCCTGAGCCCCCTGTGTTCTTATCCAGGCCAGATGAGCCACTCTGCTGAATTCATCTCAATTCTGTTGCTTCCCAAAGCTTTCCTTTTCTCCCAGCACAATTAATAGGAAATAAAAGACACGACCAATGACAGCAAGGCTGTAAAGCAGTGCTTTAAACTGGAGATGGTTAGCTGTATTACAAAGCCTGAGAGAGGTCTGCTGATTGATTTATCTTGGGCGTGCTTTTATTTGTCTGAAGAAATGTCCAGTAATCTCTATTTCCATCAGTCTTGGCTTGGTAGATTGCATCCCAAGAAGATTCTTAGCTGAATTAAGGTGAGCATCTGATTTGGCCAGCTTTTCACAAAAGAAGGCTTCTCTTTGTAACTCTGTAAAAAAAAAAAAAAAAGAGAAGACGTCACGGCTCCTGTTCTTTTCAACCTTGAGAGAAATATAGAAAGGTAGCAGCGACAAAATCACAGCGGAGGTCAAGATATGTGTTTGCTGTGTATGCAGCACACACACACACACACACACACACACACACACATGCAAGAATAACCGAATCAGGTGTCCTCAGGCTGTCTGAATGTCATGAAGACCAACGTGATGTTAGCTCCTCTACAAAGTCCTTTAGATATTGGCTTGACATTTGTCATTTCTAAATAACCCCACAAGACGATGCACGTCGTCCTTCAATCAATCCTGTGCTGTTAAGCTGCTCTCACATGTACATCTAAGGACACTGTTTTCTTTTTTTAGTAGATACCCACAAATACCCTGATGTTGTCTTACGGAAACCATTGCAGAGAAAGAAGCTCACTGCTGTATTTACTGCAGTGCCACAATACAAGATGTGTAGGGCGGATATATTGGCCTGACGGAGTAATTGTGCAGACCAACAGTCTCATGGTGGCCCTCCTCTCATTGGGCTCAATTTATAAATGCCACAGCGCAAGTAATCCCACTGTTTGCTGCTCAGTGTGAAAAGGGCTCCAGCCGTCCTCCGACTTGGATTGATTACATATAGCTCAGATGAAGAGTAAGCAGTTCGGTGCAGTCCAACACCGGCACTGGCCCTTGCTATTGATTAATTTTACAGCAGAGGAAAAATAAAGATCTTTCACTTCACAAAACTGTTCCCATTTTTCCCTTCATACTCATGACATTATGGGATGCTATCACATACCACGGCTCTCTCTGTTAATACTGCATGTGAGTCCAGATGAAAAGAGGTGAGAAACACTTTTCAGAAATGGGAAAAATAATCAGTGCTTCCAAGCACCAGATATAATATCGTGTTATATATTCATGAATGATAATCACATGATAACTAATCTGATTTACAGAAGTATTAATAGAAATTATATTCTAACGTCAATACATTAGATGTGTCACAGGTTCTGTTGAAACAAATTCTCAAACTCATTTATTGTTTTTTTGTATCTGGATGATGCCTATACTTAAATGGCAGCTGTATGGCTGATTCTCCAAAGCTCCCACTGTTGGGTTTAAAACACATTACAGATCCACTAACATGATCTGGATGAAGATGCACAACCTTCACAAAGACGACCAGGGTTCTATTCCTCCCAAAAATAAAAGGTTGATGCCTATGTAGAATTTCAGACTAAACTCTCTCATTGTTTCCTGTTTGTACGTCCACATTGGTCACATTTGGTTTTGATTTAGGAATCCAAACTGATCATTTTAGGTTACCTTCTGGGTTATAACAGCCACACTGGTTATATCCACCTTCTGACATCATCACTACAGATATCTGTATACAAAATGAATGAGACTGTTTTTATCTAAACAGATCTGTAGTTTGGTGTGATGATGCAGTATCAACCAGATGCTCTACAAATTTAAATGGAGCTGATTGTTGATCCGAAATAGTTTTGACATTCTTTTGATTTCATTAGTACAACTGATAAAATAGGGCAATGCACTCACTCTGAAACGCAATCTATTCATCAGAGATGTTTGTGTAGTTTTTGTCATCATGATAATTCATCAACACTGATGACTGTTAACTTTTAGATTATTCACATTAAAGCCTTCAGACAAGGTAAGGGACAGTTTTAAGGTCAAGTGTCCTCATTGATTTTATTGTTACTGATGTGACATTACTGAATGAGCAGTCACGTATGTGAAAGACGTGCCTTAAGTGCTTTCAGTTTGTCCTTGTAGGTTTCATTTAATCAGTAGGAATAATGACAAAAGATGGGAACTTTGGTTCCGAGCCAAAAAGGCTGGAGTCGAGCTTCAAACGAATCATAGACATGACTCAACCTCATCCACCTTGACTCCTGCTCCACCACCCTCCTTTCTCATCATCCTCAAGCTCTCATTAGCATGTGGAGGACTTTGCATTGTATGTGCTCTGGGGCCACACTAGCTAATGCAGTGGTTTATCCAAGAGGAAGAATAGCTGGAGGACAGAATTTAGCCGGCCAGTGCACTACGCCATCTTCTCCACACGGGTCACTGCTCTGGACATTCACTGGATGGCAGGACTCTGGAAAACTGTCACAAAGAAGCACAGTAGCAGAAGATGTATACACCAGATTTGAATTCATCCTCCTTGTTTCCAACATGACTGCACAGCTGTGAGGAGTAGAAGCAGGCCCTGAAACACGCTGTTGTTTGGAAAACATGCGTTAAAAATGGCTCCAATCATTTTTAAACTCAATTAGGGGCAGTTAAATTATAATGTGTGTCTTTGTTCTTTGCTATTACCTCAATTAAGATCTGTTTATGCCATCAACTCGGAATCACTTTCTAACTGTTATTATACTGCTTATTTTGGAGACTTCAAACATAATTGAATTACATGAACCGCTCATAAATCATAATCATGCGGTTAGAGGAGTTTGGGTCATGGTTGTACAGCTTCAGTGCTTCTGTGATTTCTACATTAAGTTTTAAGAATTATATCAATCTACTGACAAAGATAAGGCAGGACAAAGTGGGTTATTGTGGAAATTAATCTTCCACCTTGACATGATTGACACAAGACCAACTGGTCTACTTAAAGAAAAAGAGAGCACACAGTATAACCAGGTGAACCTTGACTCTTCCATAAAAATCACAGAAATTATGACTGGCTTATTGTCATTCGGACAGTACTCCCAAACAAGTTCTTTGTTAACAAATTTAAGTTGTAGCTACAAACTCCGCAGAAGACAGAAATCTCAATAGACTCTGACACAAATTTAGACGACACTAATGGATGGCATCAGGAGGACAGGAACTAAAAGGTGTGTAATTTCACTGTTTGAATGGGGATCTGCATGATCACTGACATTAAATGTACTATTTCACCTATCCTTTATTAATAAAAAATATTTGATGCAGCCCATCCAGTTAACTGAAGGAGTGGTAGCCTCTGTCCCAGCATCACTAGTGTGTGTGCTGCACCCTAAACCCATGTAGCTCTTCTTACAAACAGGATAGGTTTAGGCAGCAGCTGATGAGTCTATTTTACCAGTGATGCTTTAGTACGCTGTTAAAATTTCCATTGTTATCCTCCGACGCTATAACAAGAAGACTTTTCTTACTGGCCAAGTCAATTTGTGTTCAAGATAAGTGAATGTTAGTTTGTACGAGGAGTAATAAGTGGAGCTCTCAATTGTTTTTAGTTTTTTTTAGTTTGAATGTGGTTTTTCATGATGAAAAGTTTACATTTCGAGGCTACCAAAAGCCACCTTTCCAATTTTTTTCTTTCAGAAGCCTTCAAAACGTTCTTTCCTGGCCTTTTCTAGGTGTTCATCAACTTTATGGCTTTCATGCACGTTCACGTAATATATTTTAAGTTATTCGATATTTAATTGTCCTGTTCATAGGATTATTAAATATTTGTGAAGTCGCTTGCACCTCATTTCCTGTCCATTAGTATGTCCTTTTGATTACTTTATTTATCCCAACTGTAAAGACAGAAAATAATGAATGAACAATTAAAATAGAAACCTTTAAATAATTATTGAACAAGTACTTTATTTATCCCAACTGTAAAGACAAAAAATAATGAATGAACAATTAAAATAGAAACCTTTAAATAATTATTGAACAAGTCTGTTAAGGAATTCACACTGAGTTCTTGTTCAACTTTATCCGAACCAATCGCTTGAGCGCTAAATGTCTGATCATTCGTTTTATGCTTGTTGAAAACCTGATGTTATTTTTGAGTACCACATCATTCTTTATAATGATTGATCAGTTTGTTTCATCCATTTGGTTATTTATTAGAAAAAAAATCAGGAAAAAAAATCATTCATTCATTTTCACTGCCTGCTTTTTCCGCTGTCGCAGGTCACGTGGTGCTTTAGCCTATCCCAGCCGACTGGGGGTGTACTCCAGGGTACACTCCGGGCGCGATGCCAGTGCACTGCGGAATCACATATAGACAGACAAACACCCACACACTCAAACCTACGGTCAATTCGGAACACCCGAAGTGCATATTTTTGGTGGTGGGAGGAAACTGGAGAACCCGGACAGAACCCACGCAGACACGAGGAGAATATGCTAACTCCGCACAGACGCGAACCCGGAACCGCCTTGCTGTGCGGCGACAGCGCTACCCACTGCGCCACCGTGCCGCCCAGAAAGAAAAACAATTTTTGCAAAATAACATTTTAAGGACAGCTAAATTTGAATTTGTGTATCAATGCCCAGGCGCTATATTTGAGCTAAATGTGTGTCATTAATAGAGCGAGTCAGTGTGACTCCTCTTAATGAGTCTCTCTTCCTTTGTTCCTAAATCATTCATATTCATTTCTATGGATTCCAAAAGGTTGCATCCGTTTAAGGGCACTAATGTCTCACACTTGGATGATGCAATATGCCCTCGGCTCATAATTTAACCAACCAATTATTCATCTGCCGCTTCTCCTTGGGGGAGAGATTCATTATCCAATTTAACATACTCGTGGAACGAGTGATACCAGTTGATGAATGAGGATTTTCTGAGGTGAGGACAGTTTTACAGCACATTGAAGGCATGCAGCACCTCTTCCCTTCTCACCCTTGTTGGATTTAAGATTTGGATCGAACTTCCTCCCATCCCACAACGTCTGTGTTCTCAATTCTAATGACCATCGAGGCAAACAGGCACAGGTAGAACAGTTTGTGTGCCTCTATTTTTGAAGGAGTTATCATGATGAAATATTTGACAGAATGTCTGACTTATAGGAATCCATTAACTGTTTAAAGACAGTTGTATAATGGAAAATATGTTTTGTTTACTCTGTCGTGGAGCTTCTCTTTCTTTGTCCCTGACAGGTTTACTGTGGGATCCACATCCTGCACAAGGCAGGGCTTCATTATTTTAATCAATTGCCCTTTATAAAGAGAGCACTGGTGCATGACTGTTGCATGTCCCTGTTCCGGTCCTCCCTCCCCCTCCCTCTTTCTAATCCACTATTATTATGTTTTTCCACCCATCTTCCCTCTTTCTCACTATTTCTGTCCCTCATATTAACGGTACGCTTGCTAGGCAAGAAGATGCTTTTCTAAAGGAAAATGATGAAAACACTGAAGACGAGAGCTCTCCACTCAGCAGATGGATGTATTTTTGCTGCTAGGCCAGTGGCCATCAGTCGTCAGGGCCACCCAGCCTCGAGGGGCGGATACAGACAGCACAGATGTCTATGGAGGATAGATGACCATGAGTGGGCACAGTGGAAATGCCGGTGAAAGATGGCCCATTCTGACGCCATGGTTCATCAATCACAACAGCCACCCTGTAGAACTGTCTTGAATGGGAAGCCCAGGCAATAATAGTGGGCTGATATGTTGCAGCGGTGGGTCAGAAAACATTGGATGACACAATAATGGCTCAGCGATCACCTTCTTCTTTTCTGTCTCATGCTAAGTCTTCACACAGAGACATTAAGCTACAAAGGAGGCTTATTTCCACACTCAGACATTTTGTGTTAATTGAGTGTCTTCAAGTGTTTGTTTCACAAGCTCATTTGTTCTATGCTCAGTTTGTCTCAAGAGAATTTGTTCATACTTGACTTAAGATCAGGAAAATCTGACATGCCAACATCACAGTGTGGTAGATTATCCAACTCAACGCTTGGTCTTGAACCTTTTGATGCACTTACTGTGCTTGCTTGCCATATTGCAAAAGAAGCAGGTTTTGTAGTAGACATTTGAGCTGAGACGAATTGCCTGTGGTCATCTACTTATCAGAAGGTCAGTGGTTTGATCACCAGTCCTGAGGTAGATATGTCAAACTCTCTTTGAATCCTAGTTTACTCCTAGTTGTAGATATATTGGTGTGAGTGATGGTGTGAAATATTACCACTGCCGACAAGCAGGTGACACCATGCATGGTACGATAAATGGCAGCACTCTGAATGAATGTTTAAAGTCAGAGAGGCCAGACTGAGATGTTTTGGACATGCCCAGAGGAGAGATAGTGAATATATTGGTAGAAGGATGCTGAGTTTTGAACTGCCAGGCAGGAGGCCTAGAGGAAGACCAGAGAGGAGGTTTATGGATGTAGTGAAAGAGGACATGAAGGTAGTTCGTGTAAGAGAAGAGGATGCAGAAGACAGGGTTAGATGGAGGCAACTGATTCGCTGTGGCGACCCCTGAAGGGAAAAGCCGAAAGGAAAAGAAGATATAAAGTGGTCAGGTAGACTAGGAAAGCACAATAGTAGTAGAGCCTGTTTACCAAGATAGAATATAGGATAGAGATTTAAGATACGGAAAAATTGTCCCTGCCAAATAAAACCAATCCAACCAGTTTTATGGAACCTTAAGCCTCTTATCTAGAATTTCGCATGTTATACTGATTGAAGACCTTGCATTTGGGACCTAAGACAATGATGTTGCTTCTATTTGCTTCTGATCCTATTTCCTCTCATGATCCAAATGTGGGATGAAGCAGAAGGTTTAAATAGCTAATTGCTTCTGCAAGTGACGGTTCTGCGGTGTTTGGTATCCTTATCTTTTCACTCGCTGCATGCTATATCAGTGCCATTCTGCCCATGACCCTGAACGGGAAGCTGATTGACTACAAACATGAAAGCGAGGAACATATTTTTGGAAAAGAAATATCACTACCCTTAAAAGCAGCTTGTGCTACCTTGGTCTTTTTTTTTGTTGACTTTACCATGTAAAGATCAGACAGGATTATTTTCGTGTGAGAATTATGTTGACTGAAGTTCAAGATTTAGCACATTTTAGCAAAAAAAATCTTGTTAGCTCATTTACAAAGTGATCTTTCATGGTAAATTACCAAATTATTACTGTAACTATTACGTTATCCATGTGTTATTATAAACATATCAATACATTAATCTTAAATAGATGTCACAGGTCTGCTGGAGCCTGTCCCAGCTGGCTAAATACATCTGGGGTGCAGGGTGCACCCCAGATGATTCCCTAGTTTTTTGGAGGGCCGTACATAGAGAAACATTCATGCTCACACTCATTTTAGAGTGATCAGTTCATCTAAGCTGTATGTTTGTGGTGGTGGGATGAAGCTGGAGAACCCGGACAAAACCCACGCAGACACAGGGAGAACATACAAGCTCCCATATTCATACAACTAAACTATATCTAAGAACAGCACCAAACTATACAGCTAAACAGCAATCTGTCCTGTCAGGAATCCATATCTCATATCCAATAAAACTGGACGTTTTTTGGAGGAATTTTATAGCATAATTTCAATACAATAACAATAATCAAGATAGCCGTTTCCTAATTCCTCCGGTCTTTATGCTTAGCTAAGGTGATCACTACTGGCTTCAGCTCCTTACTTGATGCACAAACATGAGATTTGTATTGTTTATTTTCTGTCTCACAAAGAGTTTGTATTTTTGAATCGTCATTAATTTGTCATTAACGGTGTATTTTATATCTTGTTCTTTGCGGTTTGTGTAACTCTTTGCCGTCTGTCTTGGCCAGGACTCCCTAGGAGAAGAGTTATTGTAACTCAAGGGGACTTTTTCCTGGTTAAATAAAGATAAAATAAATAAAAATCAATTCTGACATCACACATAGAACAATGATGACACAGCAGTCCACAACTGTTGGTATGATCCTTTGACTGTGGCATATATTAGCAGAAACAGGTTATGGATAGTGTGGCAGGGTGTCACAGTGGGTAGCACTGTTGCCTCACAGCAGGAGGCTGAGTGGAGTTTGGTTCTCCCTGTGTCTGTGTGGGTTCTCTCCCGGTTCTCCAGCTTCCCGCCACCTCTAAAAACATGCAGCTTAGTGTGAGTGTGAATGATTGTTTGTCTTTCTGTGTGACCCTGCGGTGACCTGGTGTCGTATCCAGGGTGCACCCCGCCTTTCACCCGTATAGCTGGGATAAGCTCCAAACCCGTGACCCACAAGGCGAACAAGCAGCCATAGACAAGTAGATTGTGATTGTCTTGTCTGCAAGACAATGGATGGATGGATCTTATGGTTACTCATTTATCATTTATCTGTATTTTCCATGAACAGTATGCACAAATATGGTCGTAACAGGAGTCAGATTTATGTAACAGTGTTGACTGTATGGATTGCCCCAGTTCTCCTTAGGAGTTTCTCCAGTGATTCAGCTCAGCATTGTCTCTACCTGAACAGGCGCTGCACAACATTTGATTGGTGTTTCTCTCCAGGAATATTCAGGTCTTGTTGCCCGTGAAAATCGTGTTCATCTGCTGTAGCGTGGACGGCTTTGGAGAGGCTAAGCTTCCTTTCTCTTGCAAAAATGACTCAAATACTGAGGGATTTTCAGACAAAGGCTGTTAAACACCTGTGATTGGCGCCATTGTCTTTAAGCCTTGGCCAACTACTCCAGCAGCTCACGGTCTTTATAGGTCATCATCTTGTTTATGTGTCTTGTGTAGGCTGCGGGATAATGGAGCATAATGCTAGAGAAACACTTGCTTTGTTTTGTGTATTTACCTCAAGAGATCTCCAAGAAAAGGCTCGTGAGACTCATCACCTCTAAGAAAATAGCTTCTCTTTTGCCATACGTGTCTCAGTGAGCCTTTCCAATTAACACTTACTGTAAGGCTTGCTGTGTTTGCCAAGGAGTGGCATTTATGTCACTTTAGTGAGCTCTGTGATGCATTAGTGGCCTGGTGATTTCCATTATTAACAGAAAATGTCTGGGAGGCAAGAGCCCGTTGATGTGTGTGAAAATGTGCGTGCACACGTTGCTAAAGCTATTCCATTGCACACGTGGTGGTGTTCGCACCAGCGTGCTGCAGCTGTGCTTCGTAACGCTTGTGTGTTCCGTTCGTCCGCTGAGGGTAGCAAAGCGGCGGTTCCCCAGTGGATTTTGTGTTTGTTGTTCTGTAATGAAAGTGTTCCTCTTGTCAGGATTAGGCAGCAGCCTACCTGCCTCTCAGTGGAAAACTGCTGAGATTAACACTTGCTCCCCAGTTCCCCACTCTCAGATGATGACAAAGACTCACACACAAGACCCTCTCAGGGCTTCTGTTGGCAGCTGTTGACACCAGAAAGTTTTTTTGGGTTTTTTTTTGTATGAGTACCTGTACCACTTAGTCAGGTGTTGATCTGATCTTGTTTGACAATTAATGAGAGGAAACCTACTATGAGAAAGTCATATATGTATACATGTACAGTATACTGTACATACATACATGTATCAGTGTGTAGGTGCAATTTAACATACATTATCAATACTCTGTATCATTTCATACTGAACGGGTGTTAGAATGTTTAATAGTCGTCATCTTGCCCTTTTGCCCTGTTGTTTTTGTGTTCTTATCTATTTTATCTATTTTTTAAATCTATTTCTTATCTTATCTGTCTCGTTTCTGTTCTCTTTTAATGTATCTGCACCGAAGAGAGCACCCAATTTTGTTGTCGGATTTAACAATGACAATTAAAGTGATTCTTGATTCTTGATATCCACATATTGAAGGGTACCCCAAACACTTTAAAGAAAAACTACTGTAATAATTTATCAATCATAATTGGGAATTTACAAAAATTATAAGAACATAACACTATAATGGATAACAATTAGCTAATTGGCTTGAGACTCTTTAATCGGCCATGAAACACAGAAAACAGACAATACATCAAACATGCTGTCTTTAATTGCACAAAGTAGCTCACATAATTTCCATGCAGTGAGGCTCATGTTATTGGATGTGCTCAGAGGGAATTCTTTCATTTTCCCTCTTTGGTCACACTAAAGCTTAATGAGAAAGTGGAGGAGTTCTCAGTCCAAAGTGTCTTTTATAAACCGGTTCAGCTTTATCTCTATCCGCTCTGATAGAAAGTAAATCTCCCAACCTATGAGGGTGAAGCACAGAGAGGAGGAATCTAGTCAGCCTCCCTCTGAGGATGTTATGGATGACTTGATGACCTTTCTGGGCAGCTGTACTGCAACGCAGTACATCACACAGCTACAAGGCCCTGTGGGGGTGGCGCGGGGCCAGTTGAGACCCGCCTAAGTACACTGTCCCTGTGCCAAGGGTACCAGCAAGGCCCTGTGCAAGGTCAGAGACCAGCAGAGGGCTGCAGGTCCACCAAGGTGTCAGAGCTGTTGACTGATGGATGGTGGTTTGCTGCGTTTTACTGTTATATAGAGAGTGTTGTTCACTTTCTTATTCAGTTTGAATATTAGTTTATATTGTTCTTAATTAAAAGTGACTCAGGTGATTTTTTTCTACAATGCTTCAGCTTCGTTGACTTCTACTTCACCCGACACTGAAGCCTGTACTACCCATAACAACCAGCAGATGGAGCACATTCAGTATTGAATGTTCCCCAAACCCAGCTTAATCACATTCATTCATTTTTTTCTCAATTATAACAGCTGTTAAAAGCTAAGTTCACCCAAAGAAAAACAATTTCCCTGTCAAATCACTGTCTGCAAAGGAAAACCTTCGTCATCAAATAAATGTGAACCAGCACCCCTATTTGGATTATCTGAAAGATTACATGACTTCTTTAGCACTCAGCATCTCTTATCTTAAATGAATAATGCATCATAGCCTTTTTAGTTCACTGCCTGGGCCTGCTGCCTGATTGAGACACCCGTTTCCAGCCTGTTGACTTTAGACTTTCACACATTTCTTTATGTACCAAAAATGCCATCCTTGTACCAACCTTAGATGAGCAAGTTGTGAGGAAGTCTTCTTCAGTCTCAAAGGATCTTTTTAAAATTTATTTCCTTTAACAAGTATTATGGGTCTTTTTGAAAAAGCAAGCGTATTTAGGGGTTGTATGCAATGTGGTGTGGGTTTAAATCAGGGACGTGAAACTCATTTTCACTGAGGGCCACATCAGCATAATGGCTGTCTTTAAAGGGCCAGATGTAACTTATAAATGTAAATAAATGTAACTCAGTGTAATGTAACATAAATGTAAATACTGCTTCATGTTAAATGACTGAATTTATTCAAGTATTCAAGTTACAAACATTACACTTACACAGAAAAAAAAAATGTTTCTGTTATAACACAAATTCTCAAAACACATTTTTGACCTATTTATTTTTAGACACTGACCTTTTATGCTCTGGCGGGCCACATAAAATGACGTGGCGGGCCACAATTGGCCCCAGGGCCTTGAGTTTGACACGTGATCTAAATGACACTGAATTTAACATCGAATTTATTTAATTACATTTCCATTAATGTCGCAGGGTTATGAGTTTGGTTTTGGACATTTTTTTTTATTTATTTTATTTTAACTGTTTTGCATCCGGACTTCACTGCACGTGTCCCACGTGGGGCCCGTCAGAGGCAGCGGGCCGTCATCAGAGTGAATGTGGGCCAATGGGCCAATGGGGCAGTGGGTTGCGTCTGGCCGTCATGCTGCTGGAGTCCACTAGGCGCACTTGTTGAGACATCTGACAAGAGTTTCTGTGGGAATGTGAAGGATCGTCGTTGTCACGCCAAGAATTTGACAGGAAACTTCCAACGCTGTGACTTGGAGCGATGACTTTAGTCTCAGTCGCACCTTGACAGTCTGGTTCTGGATCGGTTCTGGAGCAGGAGCGTTATGAACTACATTTTGTCCGTCACTGGCAGCAGCGCCAGAGTTGTTCGGGACGCAATCTCCCAGAGACTGTGGCCCGAACCCGAACAGAAGTCTGTCCACATTCAACACCAACACGCCGGGACAAAACACGACCGTCACACCGGCGACGCCCGAACAGGTCAGTCAACCCAAGTTCGCTGGTCTCTCCGACCTCAGACGCAGGCGTGCTGGAGGAGAGCCAGACCAGGTCCCCTTTGGAAGTAGTGGATTTTAAGGAGTTCTTGTTCCCTGATTGCTTTTAATGCGCGATAGGTCATCAGTTTGGACATACTAATAAACACCAAGTACCCCTCTTCCATTCGGCGGGGTTGTTTTTATTATATAGCCCTTTTTTTTTCTTTTTATTTTACAATGGTAGTAAAACTTTTTGAAGACCTTCGTGATCTTTCCGTAGCGACAGCTTGCTAAACGTTCCTCCCAAATGTGCAACTTTTAAATCATATTTAACTCTTAAAAAGTGTTGACAATGGACCCAATATTACATCATGTGAATCGGTTTGACCTGCAAAGAATAGTTTGTAGTTTCAACGAGAAGCAGCTCAGCCGAACGTCTGAACTGTAACGTTACGTGGAATTAGTTTGTAAAGCGTGTGTGTGTGTGTGTGAAATACGTTTCACGCCATAGAGGTTTGGAGTCCATTGCTACATTCATTCACTCATGTATTGAATGTTCGTAATCTTTAACTGTGTCATTTCTCAAATGAAAGTAACGGTCATAAACGGTATCAAGACGGTATCAGTTTGTGAAGAGACGCCGCAGCTTTTGACTGCGTTATGCAGTTTGACAGTTTCTTGGCTGATCATCAGGAGATCCTGTCTGCAATTTTCAGAGTTCCTGCCTCGATTCTTCTGACCAGTAACTTCAACAACTAATTTTAATGATGATGATCATTCACGTCTAGTTAGAAAAACCTATTGTGAATTTGCATTTACAATAAAACATTTGTGATCTATTATACAGTGTTATGGTGGTTGTGTGTTCCATTAAACATTTGATGTCTCAGCTTTGGAATACCCGCTTGGCTGAAGATGGGGAAGTAAAGATGTGATGTAACGTGCTGTTCCATGTTGAAGAGGACTTCCTCGTGTGTTCACAAGAACACATCGAGGGTCTCTGTGCTTGCTTACCTTCCTTTTTTTTCTCCAATTCTTGAAGTGTGCTTAATGCTTGACTAGTGAGGTAAGTTGATGTCCCCTTTTGGTTGGACTCTGCTTGTCCAGTTTTGTCTAACACATACTGCCTGCAACAACTGAAGCATTCCAAGTATGTCCTATCAGCAGGCAGTGTGTGAACAGCTATGTCCTCAAGGCTTTTCACGTTAGGGAGTATCACAGTGCTAATGACGATTGGGTCTCTTCCTGTCTGCTTTGCCTCTTGTACATCATTTATTATGAGACTCATCAGTGCCATGAATTAAAATCAGAGAAAGGTTGCACTGAGGAAACCAGAAATGAAAACCAGAAATGTTCCTGAGCTCACACACACACACACACACACACACACACACACACACACACACACACACACAGTATATTACATCATTCTTTTGCATTATTGGCTCACATTAATGGGCTGTTCTGAAAACACACAAAGTTGAGGGCAGCTCACGCAGAGTCATCAGGCTCCAGAGCTCTGTGGCACGCAGGTTAATTGCTCGATCTAATTATGATAAAGATTAATCAGATGCATGCTACGCTGCTCTTGAAATGCCACGGATGGCATGCAAGTTCATTAGCAGTCCCTGTGCCTCGCTTCTAGCAGCAGAATTGACCATGGGGGGGGGGGGGTGTCTGCAGGCGACTGCCACACTCAGGAGGAATGAATGAGGCTAACTAGACATGTGCTCAACATATGGAAGTGAAATATGGTATGTTAGAAACTGAGGTGGACAGGTGAGTGAGCCATGGGTGGGCACAGCACACAGAGGCCCAGTGGCGCTGTACATACAAACAAGTGTTGGACTGAGGTTACTTGAGGCCAGGTGGGATAAAAATAACTACAAAAAGTATGTCTAAGAACACAGATGCCCCCTGTACTGGAAAATGATGATGTTCTGCTCATGTGGATAGAACATATTTCTTGTTATTGGTGATTGTGAGCAAATCTACATGCAATTTTCATACATTCAGAAATGCTTAAATAGGTAAGAGTCCAGAGTCCTAAAGCATGGGTTAAATATCTGGATTCCCGTTCAGCGGTTTTGGTGGAGATGTATACAGACCATAACCTGTTACGTCAGGATGGACAGACAGACGAGGGTGTCCCTGTTTGGAAGGGGCATAAGAAGGGCACCAGCTTTACTCTTTGAGGCACCACTATGCAGAAACTGATGCCCTTATGGTGAGACAGGTACACACACACCGTAGATGGAACTGCATCATGTTTTCTCTAGTTGGAGGGTACCCATTATGTGGTGCATCATGTTCTGTCCATTGCAAGAGCACACTAGAGAGCACTTCATAGGGGTTTATTCCCAAGAATGGCACTTTGTCATATTTTGTTCCCTTTATATGCCCCCAAGGAGGCATTTTAGCATTTTTCTTGCTTCATAGTCTACTGTCAAGGAGCTGTATCCCAAAGGGTATCTGTTGTGTTATTTTCTCAATTTATTAGCCTCAAGTAGGAGTGACACTGAACCTAAAGGATTAGCCTTGATGTCTCCTGTGTGATCGTCACCCAGTCTAGAGAACATGCATTTTTTCCCAGTACTATTGAAGGAATGGGACATGGCAGACCTGGTATATATGCATGTCTGTGTGAATCAGCAGTGTTGGCACAGTGGTGCTGTTGGAAACAAACTGGATCCAACCGCTTTCAAGAGCACATTTATTTGCATGTGATGCTCAAACAAACTTCTTTTAAATTTTAATAAATAGCTTGAAATGTCTGTGGGAACCCTCCAGCTCTTTGTGGTGTCATGGCGGCACAGCTCTAAATTTACTGGAATCAGAGTCTTAGTCACATGAGTTGGACAGAAATGAGACTATAGTAGAGATACTGTTTTGTTTAACAGTATCTCACAGCTGCAGTACATCATATTTACAGAACCATGTAATAAAGACTTCCAGGTAGTTATTGTTGTTGATATGTGATCATTTATCCTCAATAAACAAATGTTAACGGAACTACAGAAGATCTGTAGCAGGATGTTGTCAATCCGCTGTGAAAACAGAACTGCCACACCTGTAGAGATTCAAAACAGTCATTCAGTATGCTCTGCATATCCTCCTCCAGTCATCTGTGTTCCGTTGTAATCAGCAGCTTATGACTCTCAAAGTCCAAAAAGACGACCTCAGTTGTACAGAAATGGTAATCTGTCCGATTTCTTAGGTTATGTCAGTCCTCTGATTTGACTGTGACAGAGTTCTGTGAAGGATATTTGTACAGTAAGCTTCTCTGGATAGGCACATATTTGATGATGATTCTGACTGCTATCATATCTGATTCAAAAGAGGACCGTAATCCATTACACAGTGTAAGACAGTGGAAGCCATGGGTCTGAATGCATTATATAATAGATAATAGTATATAATATATACTGTATATTGCAGCTCTGATTTTTCTGTTGCTCAACAACAGATTTTAAGATTCTTTGGCAGTATTTACCAATTATCACCATCTTTGGTGCTCTCCATTATAGTGGAGAGCACTTTAGAACACAGATTCTAAAGTTATGTACAATTTCAATAAATACAGAATAAAGTAATTTGTAAGTAATTTTAACAGAAATTCTGCTGACTGCATTACAAATGCAGTACTTAAATATTCAAAGTGATAAGGTTGTTGTTTGTACATTTAAATGTCAGATGTTTGAAGATTACAACGTGGCTCTTCGGCAGACAATGCAACATTAACCACTGGCCTACATATTTTCACATTAATAAATACA
Organism: Antennarius maculatus; assembly: GCA_013358685.1. Lineage (NCBI taxonomy): Eukaryota > Metazoa > Chordata > Actinopteri > Lophiiformes > Antennariidae > Antennarius > Antennarius maculatus. Next base: position 4,644,692 of record CM023615.1, read on the forward strand.
AAAGGCTTTTGTTTATTAAAAATCCATACTCTATTTTTCAGAAAGAAAAAGTATTGCTCCACTTCATTATATCACCATGTTCTTATGGCCTTAATGGATTTTGACCAAATCAACCAAAAGGTGATTATTTGGCTGAATTGTAGACGCCTTATGAGGGAAAACTCTCCAAAATCCAACAATTAACAGGAAAGTAATCAAAATTTATTAGAATTGGAAATGGGATGAGAAATTTTTCTGCTTTTTTTGACTTTCATGTGTTTCAGTAATATCTATAACCACTTTGAGGGAGATCCTTACGTCATTGCAGAGAAAGTGGTGGAGTTAATGCCACTGCTCTAAGTGAAAAGGTTCATTGTCTGGAAATGCTTTTCTAGTTCACATCATTATATAACTTGCAGCTTTTGTTGATTACTATTGTAGATACTGGAATCTGTAGTTTTTGTCATGTTCCAAAGTACCAATTCAGCCTAAAAGTACATCCTGAGCTTAACTCAGGACTTACTGTTCCAGTGAAGCCCACAGATTGTGCGTTTATATATTTATAGAAGCTGATTCATAAGTGTTATTTTGCTGTCCTGCTGACATTGAACTCTTGTCCGCATCTGTAAGTTCTCTCTTTCCCCCCAGGGTGTTCACTTATTCATCTCTGTTCACTTTCACCCTCAGGCTGACACCAGCACTGCTAAATTATCAGATGATTCAGAAAGTGCAATCTGCTTCTACTCTCAGCTCTGTAATTGATGATTTTAATCATCTTAATTTCCAAAAAGTCCTTGAGCAGATTTTCTCAGCACCCTGCATGCGATTAGGAGACTCATATGACTGTCAAGGAAACATCAGCGGCAGGCGTCCCAGTGGGACACCTGCTTAGAGAACTGTGGTCAGGGTCTGGACGAACAGTTCCCTCTTAGCTTTTCACTGATTGGACTGTACTACATGAGTCGACAGCATCAGTGGTCGTACTGGTACCGTGTCTCTGTCCAAGGACTTAGACACCAAATGATTCTGTGAGGCTAACTAACACACTGATCTCTATGAAGATGAAATGTCTGAAGGAAGGGTTTTCCTGGAACAAATAAGATGTACAAAGAATGTTTAGAGGTATTATTATAGAATCTAAAATGATACAGAAAGCTGGCCGAGGAGCTGTGGAGCACCACACAGGTCCTGGATCAATCCGTGATCACAGAAACACATTTTCATCAGCAGGTGTTTCAGAATACCACGAGAGGAGCACAGATGCTCGGTTCAGTTGACATTTAGGGAAGGTAATTAGTACACAGCAGAAACAACTTGACTCTAAGGCATTTTCTTCCCACAGTTCATCGCTTTTGTTACTTGATAGTTATCAGTCACATAATTACAAATATCATCATGACCTGTAGTCAATATAAAACTTACAGACTGACACATACATGTGTATATTATTAGTCTACTCAGATTCTTCTGATAACTATTTTGTTGGCGAACGTGTATTTTGTAAAACTAAGAATATTTGAAATGTATTCTCTTATTGTATTCTTAACAAACCATTCTTTACGTGGCTATATTTTAGTTACTGCTATGGCTTCCAAAGTGAACTCTTCCGCCCACTGGTCAGTATTGTGCTGCAGCGGTATCTGACCAGTATCAGCACAGGATGATTTTCAGAACAGCAAATGGCCATGAAGTCAATGATTATCTTTCATCTTTGGTCGATTTTAAATGTTTTCGGAGACCTGGTTTGTTTTTAGAAATTAATAATTCATACTGTGGTCTAAAGGAAAAGGAAAGATTGAGTTCTTTTTTATGCCTGTCGCCCTGTACGGATGCTGGATTTAGATAAACTTAAAGCACCAAATCTCGCAAGATTTATTTTGCAGCCAAGACCAAAACGTCTTCAGTTGATGAAGTTGCTGTTTTTCCCCATGTGTGTGATGGTCATGCAGATGGATTTGAGGAGACATTGTCCTAATTTTTTCCTGTTTCACCTGAGACCTGTCTGTGAAAATGGGAAGGAAGCTGTCTGTGTTGGTGATAGCGCCTCCCTTTCAGGTTGGCCATTACAGACTAAGGAGAGACAGGAGGTGTCCCTGCAGAAGACGTTTGGGAGACCAGGGCTACAAGATTCTTTAAAAACTTGGAATTGAGGTTGTGATACTCCAGCATGATTTTTTTCCGCTCCATATTGAAATGATTTAATGCACACATGAACTTCTTCTGTGACCTGTCTCTTTCTGTTACACTGACTTGCTGTTGCTGTTTCACTTGAAATGCTTAGACTGTGGGACTTTCCACTACACTGAACCATGTAGTTTAAAATCACCTTGTCATCGGTTGATGTAGAAAGCAACATCAGTGCTGCTTTTCATGGTGTTTGAATTTTCGAGACAAAATTAGCAGCATTTCTTTGTGATGCAGTTCGTGAAATTAAATGCAGTAGAATCTCTGCCATGAGATCACTTGTACGTGTCAATCCAGATTGCAATTTGAGGCGAGGTGCTGTTATATGTGACCACTCCTGTAACCATTATGAACTGGAAAAACTTGCATGATCATGCGACTTGAAAGAACATGGAACATTAATTGCGTCACAAATGAAGGGAAGTGAGTGCTCAGTGTTATAGACTACTGCACCCTTCCCGAAATGACAGTAGAGAGCAATGTTCAGTGTTAGCAGAACAAAAGCTAAGGGACGATGCTTAAATAAGCCCTAACCGCTTTTTCTTGAAAGAATGTAGATTGATTGATGACATTTACTCCCTGACTGTATGCATGCCGTTCAATCGCCAATAGAAGTCAATACTCCTGAACATTTCCCTTTGCTTTTGGCTCAATAAAAAGATCTGATAATGCAGACTTTGTGTTTCTCATAGCTGAGCTCATCACTTCTCCTGCTGATTGGAGCAGTAACCCGAGAGGTTACTGTTAATGTCGGGGGCCAGGGCTACAGAGGGCAGACCACCCAAAAGAAGTTACCCATGAGGCAATAGAAAGTAGAACCCCTTTAATCACAACTGATAATGTGATAAGAAGGAATGGTTGCTGGACCTTTTTCACATCATCACTCATCAGTTGAGCCACAGCTTTGCATTAATGTGAATGGAAAAGATGAATCACCGGGTTGTAGAAACTGCAAGTGTACACTACATTATGTATATGTATCATCGCTATTGATCCGGCCTGTGCAGCGCTGGATTTAAGCCATGCCATTCATCACGTCCCCTTTACTCTCCCAACACACACACACACACTAACAAACACACACACACATTAACTTACAAAGAAATATTGCTCAAAGTGCAATAACCTTAACACCAAAGGTTGGAGGAATCAGCGTGTGATTAGTAAGCCGGGAGTCTGAATGCATGTGACAGCAGAGAGGAAGAGGAGGAGATGGTCAGGACCTACATAGCTAAGCAACTCCGGATCAGAGGTCTTACATTTTCTACTGTGTGATAGTGAAGGATTTTTTAAAGTACAGCAAACGCCTTTATCAACTAATTCTCTTACACGCCATTGCCAGAAACAGAAGATTCAACTTATAGAAGAATATAAAAGGGAAACTCAAAGTAGTCATGTCTCCTTTATTCCCGGTAGGTCAGGGCATATGGAAAACTCAGTTTGTCCGTCCTGTGATTGAAACTGACTCCAGCAAAGCTGCCAAAGCTGAGCCAAGTAGAGGCAGAACCACAAATTGGAAACACAGCTTTGGTTACAGCTTCTGGGTTCTGATCCTTGTTTCTATGAACACATTCAGGTCAGTACCAGAAAATGAATTACAGTGCCCTTCATTAGCCTAGCACCATGGTGGGAGTTTTGCCATGGGAAACATGACAAAGAAAGAAAGCATGACAGTTGGTTGATATCTAAAACTGTTGCTTGAATAATTTATGGTATTAATCTGTAAATATTGTAAAATATTGCTGTCCATTATTTGGTTCATCATGGAATTGTTTCTGCTCTTCTTATGAATACATTGGCCAGCATATTAAGTACTTGTGCAGTGTCTGTACCTTTATAGACAAAGACATATACAGTGCCTTGCGAAAGTATTGGCCCCCCAAAAAACTTTTTGACATTTTGCCACATTTCAGGCTTCAAACTTGGATAACAAACTGAAAATATTTTTCAAGAATCAACAACATGTGAGACACAATGGTGAAGTGGAACCAAATTCATTCAAATCCATCACTATCCTTTTCATCCCCAGCAATATGTGAACAGTTGTCAAACACATTGAAATTAAGTGTGTTGGGCAGTCAGGATATTTATGTTGTAGCACATTTTTCTTTTAAAGGTTCATCCCTTTGTTTGTCATGGACACGCTGCATATTAATAAATGAAATTGGTGTCTGGCTTTTAGTGCAGAGGATGAGAAAACACTGCCTCATGTTTTACATTTAAGCCACAACCAAACATCTGGAGTATGATAAACTGAGACGAGTTAACGACTGAGGTCGATGGCAGCTTCATTTCCTCCAGTTCTAGCATGGACATTGACACACACACACACACACACACACACACACACAATTGCAGTTCAGCACAATGTTTCCCGTAAAGGCTGAGTGGTGTATAGGCTAGTCTGTGGAGGCTGGCAAGGTAATATAGAGTTGAGTGGTACCCATTCTTGGATGTTTCCTGACATACTGTCTTCTCTGTGTTGGCACCACTGCTTGACTCTTTTACTATATGTTCATTACAATAGAGAGACTACAGCTTATGCTAGCACTATAGCAGAGTTACACAGCACTAATGTCCTGTTTTTGGATACCCTGTTGGCACCTTTCCTCTATTCAGCGGTATTCACAAGTCCCCTAAGACAAAGGGGACTGTTGACTAAGACAGATTGGGGATATGATACATTACCTTGATCCTCCAGCAATTTTGAGTATGAGAAGTAATAAGAGAACTCATAAATAGAGGTACCTTCCTGCAGATTGGAGACATTAAAATTATTAAAAAGACTTTAAAACCAGCCCTGTTTTATTGAATGTGATGAGCTCATTCGGCGCCCACTCTGTTAGGAGTAAGCCTTTAAAGAAAATCACGCTGCTTTTTTCGCTTTCCAGACATTGCAAACAAGACACTCTGTGCATGTGGCATTTCCACTAAATGTCTCTATTTGTCACATGAACTGAGTGATTCATATTTCATACAGAGTAATCTATGCCCACACAAGACCATCAGTGAGCCTAGCCTCTTAGTTCTCCGAATCGACTACATTACTACTTCACTTCAGCTCTATAGGTTGTGTAGATTGCAATTCATAATAGATGACTACCTTCTGCACATGAGAAAGAGACCCATGAAACTTGCAGCTCCTCTTTGCTGTAATAAAGTTGTCATGTCTGTGTTACAGCTCGGGTTTAAGATAACAACACCACCAGCTTAGCAGAATTTGTCACCGTGTCGCAGTCAGCAATTTTTACCCCTATTTAGTTTGAGTCAGCACTTAACTGCCTATACAGACTGATCGGTCTCTTGACTTTAAATCAGATGTAACGACTACATCTGTCCCTCTCAGCTCAGCTCAACTGTCAAGCGTTCGCAGCATAAATCTACAATTATTCTCTGGGTTTGTTTTCTTTACTAAGTTTAACTTCATGATGTACAATCAAGTCCACCCAGACAGAGATTCATGTTATAGCCCTTGCTTTGTCCTCCTCTTTACCTACTCCTCCTAATCTTTAATACCCTCAGAATTGGAGGGTGCCACAAGTGAGCAGCCTGTGACACAAGACATTTACTTCGAAGGCAGAAAAGTAAATGACCAAGCCGTACAATTGTCTGTTGTGAAATGGTCTTATTATCACTCTACCTGACACCGATATTGGATTTCTGATTTACCGAGCTAGCTAGCTAATTCTGTTGAAAGTTCTTTACAGGCCGTCAGTCTGTGCCAGAGGGAGGGTGATATCGTTCTATTACTTAAATGCAGACAGATATTAAGTCAAAACTTAATTTTAGAGGAAATGAAACCACCGAAGTGGAGATTTAAGGAAAATGACCATGGACATATAATACTTTGAAGATCTAAATAAATGTTCCATGAAATACAATAAGTAAAGTTGGACTCTTCAAATAGAACCATGTCGTACATATGAATAGAACTTACTGATTTCTTCACTATGTTTATTATTGGTTCATTTTTTAAGAATGATCCTAATTTTAACAATTCCAGTTACTGAGTGTGTCAAATATACACAACATTTTTTAAACATGTTTGAGCAAATACAGCAAATTATGTGCAGTGTTCTATGGGTAATATTCTAAAGAGCCAATAGTTAAGAAAATCACTGTTGTACTATGACACCTTATACAGTGTTCAGTGGCTCCTTTCTCACTATTAACTGATCAGTAATCAAAGTATGTTTAATTGTAATTAAATATAATTTGATTGCTGATCAAAGTATATTTTAATTGTAATTTTTGCAATGTCCTTGTTCATTTCTTTTTTTTTATCAACAACTAACAGTGATGAATTGAGTTTTCATGGTAGGGCAGGATAAGAGTTGAAGTCTGAGTCTGAATGTTAAGCATCTTTTCGGCCATGAAGGGGATGTGGATCCCAAGGAGATGCTGGTCTCTATGTCCTGGAATATGTCTCAGACCAAATACAGAAATCCTGGTCGAATATTTTCTTAACTAATCTGAAAGGTGGAGTCAGAGAAGAACAGTTGATTGTTGAATATCATTCCTAACTCAGTATATACAACATTGCTTCAAGCTGAGCCACAAACCCAAAGAGTTCCTATGGAAACCTGGTGATAAGATTCAACTGCCAACTGTCTTTCCCCAGAATTGCTGTCCCCACCTTTAAGAATAATTATTGGAAATGTCTCTGTAATGTCACACTGTCTCAGATTGGTCGTCAGGGGCATTAGAACGGCTCCACAACAGACTAGTTAAACTTTGCTTGTTTGCCCACATCTCTCTGACACATTTATTTTTTCTGATTATGTCACCCTCTTAAAATAATTTCTTAAGTTCTTTTGTTTTGTTTTGTTTTTTTCAAAAAATGTTTATTTTCTAAATCATCTCCTCATGATGCTGACCACCTCTGATCAAATTGCCTACATCCTCAGTTAAACACATCATACCATTCTACCTCTGTAGTATAATTAATTGCCTATGTGTATGTCCATGAACAAGTGGTTCAGTTTTTTGTTTCCTGAAAGATCTGAAAAAAGGGGAATGAAATTATTATTTTAAGAAGTTATCAATATGCTATTTAGGCTGTTTCCTCAAACTTTGTGGTTGAAGGGAATTAATTTTAAGCATTACGGGATGGATGGGCGGGATGGATGGATGGATGGATGACAGCTTTTCCCGGTTCAGTGACAGAATAAGACACCAGGATATTTATTTAATACCATCCGAAAAACGATTCCGATTTGAATCAACAAAACTCTGACATACTCCAAACTATACAAGAGCTATTTTGACAAAGTGGTTATTGTGTCATACCAATATTTCAGGTATTGTGTACACCCCCCCCCCCAATCTGCCACAAACTGCTGTGTCACTGACTCTGTCCTCCCTCCCTGCCAAACTTTGGAGGCAGCGCTCCAGCCTGCCCTGTGCAGCACCTGTTCAGAGTGGCTGTGGTGCAGAGCTCTTGCCTCCCATAATGTTTAGGGCTTTTCTAAAAATAACATCTGTGGAGGGCTGTATCGCCAGCAGGCAGGGAAAACAAGGGAGCAGGGGGAAATTGGCTGCTTGTGTATTCTATCATACCACGAGGGAACGTTAGTGTGATAGTTGTAGACTCTCCTATTCCCTGCCTGCTTCAGTTTGTCATCACTGTGTACAAAGTGAGGGGAACTATATATTTAGCAGGCGTGACTCACTCTCAGCAGATTGCACGGACACTGAACACAACATGCATATTGAGCTTAATGCCGTAGCATTCACAGCGAGTTGTTTGCAAGAGTCCTCTGGATGCTGTGCATTCCTCTACAACTGCACTGGTTCCAGTGTGTTTTAACAGAGGAACCTTTCACTGTGTCTTTCTTCTCTGTAGTTACAGTTCAGCCTCGAAGGCTGTCCTTTTGACATGTAGTCAACATGCAGTTTTGCAGTTTTGTGTTTGACAAAACTGTTAGTCCTGCCAGTTACCCTCAGCTCATAACTCAAGCACTGGTAGGACTGGAATATCCGTCACTCATTTGTTTGTGGTCACATATTTGCAGTGGATGGGCCATCATGATCAGATCTCTCACTGATACCTGTTCTTCTTTTATCAGGGCCTGTGTTGCAATGCTGCGATGTTGTATATCATTGACACGCATTTTTTTTGGTTAAGTTGCTAAGACAGGCGTGACGTCTTGTGACTGTTTACATCCTGGATTGCAGAAAGGCAGCCGTTGTTTTTGGTGACACACAGCAGCTCCTTTTAGTGTCAGCGAACGAGTCGCACAGCTCCCCTCAATGTTGACCCTGTGCAATTATTATTCAGCTCATTTATGTGCCAAGGAAAATTTTCTTTATGGAAACGACAACAGTAAAATCGCTTACGCTGTGGCAACTGTTTTACTTGGCTGCACAACAAATTAGATAACCAGTGACCTCAGTTTGCTTCTCTTAGAAATTTACCCACTGTGCTGCTCAGCGAATATAGCAGCATTTACTTTATCTAGATTGGCACTGGCCACAGGCCCATGTCTTCACGCCTTTCTAGTGCAGCCTGTGCGTCTCTAGATTCCGCCATTTTCAGCACATCACGCTGTCTCAATGCATTATGTCCAGCGTGTTATTGTTATGGTAAAGAAGTAGAGACTGTCTGCTGGAATAGAAAAAATCAGAGTTGAAGTACTGTCGTGTGTGTGTGTGTGTGTGTGTGTGTGCGTACTGAAGGGAAGATGCTCTCAATTCAGTCAGAATTCCAATACAACTGTGGATGCAGAGGGATTGCATTACAACAGGCTGTTACGTGTGACGTGAAGCTTCCTTCTACAGAGGCAGGGCTTACGTAGAGGCAGCATATGTTCCTGTTTGCCTGTGGAGTGTGATGAAACCAGAGCTTTTGTGACTGAAGATGCCCCGGTGCTAAGCCCTGCTGTGTGTCTGGTATGTGAATAAAATGCCCATATCTTGTGCCACCATCCATAGTGTAGTTTAATTTTAGACCAATCATTGGCTTACCATGTGCAACCACCCCTGCAGCTGCAGATGAATATCAGTAATTCTATTTCGTTCCGTGTCATTCCTACTCCTCTCATTTGGTATCATCCGGGAGTCTGATCCTGCCCTAACCTTGATTTTGCTCAGCCTGCACAAGTTTGATGTTTAAAAATGTATATTAGCACAACAATTCGTAAAGAAAAGCAAAACACGGCACAAGTCTCCACAATACTGAAGATAACAAAGCAGAACACCACCTCAGTTGTTTATGGCGTTGGGTTACATGCAGTCTGCTGCACTTGCATGACCTGCAATTAAACAGAGACACATTATATTTCATAACAGGGAAGCGTGAAATCTCACTTATGGTGTGTGTTTCCTTTTTTAAATCGTACGTAAGTAAAAGGCAATCATCCATGATTCACAGCCTGTGTTGGTGTTCCTCACTGAAAATAATCATCTATGGTTTTCATTTGGATTTTGAATAATTGATTTGGCACACGCCTACAGTTTGTGCAGCCATTGTGTTATTCCTCAACGTAATTCCTTAGCTATGATTTTCATGGTGTGACAGGTTATTTACATACCCTAGCTGTGTGTGTTAAAGTCAAATACCATCACAATTCTTAGAAAATGTCTCAGTACTGAATTGCAGTGCAAAAAATGTTGAGATATTCGATGGTGATGTCAAAAATAATACACTCAGAATTGTATTTAAACTGAAGAAATTGCTTTTAAATTTTTTTATGATTCAAAAACACTTTCAAAAATAAATGGTTTTACAGCCATCCAGGTAACACAGGGACAGAGTAAAATAATTGTCTCACCAGTAAAATGTCTTTAAAGCAAACCAGTAATTGGAAAATAATAGCCTAAATATTTTACACAAGCTACAGAACGGCTAAAGCGTCATCTTGTGACGGTAATGATGTACAACACAGTGACTTCTCATAGGTGAGAATCTAGTCTCTTTTAAGACCATGGGGTTTGCAATCCTAAGGCTGAATGGCTCCTATAGTATCACGTTTACTGACACACCTAAAGATCTGTACCCCATAAATAGTATCAATGGTGTTGGAGAAACGTTTTAATGAGAGCGATGGTTGTAGGCTCTCATTAGTCATGGGTATCTCCCAAAGAACAGTATTTAAGAGAATCGTTTCAGGGCTCTGGGTCCAAAATCCTTTGACATCCTCCAATCTTCTATTTTCTTCATTTCCCCCCTCCAGTCAACAAACCCTGGAGTGCTGTTCGTCAAGTCAAGGTCAAACACTAGATGGAGATCTCCTCCGGTTCTTTTCCAATCCCAAGAGTACCCTTTAAGTTTGTTTCATCTCCCGTCCATCTTCACGTCTTTCATCTACTGGATTCATTAATTCAGTATTTCATCTACCTCCCATCTCTTTGCATTCCTCAACCACGCCCAGTCTGCAGCTTCCTGATTTGCTTTTCTATAGTCATCATCTATCACTGTCCACTGTTTTTTTTTTCTCGTCCACTGACACACCTGTCTTTGCATTCATCCTCTAGACATAGACATAGGGGTTTTGTGAATGCCTAAGCTGTCAATTTCTGTATCTTCTACTCCTTTTCAACCCTTCCTCAGTCTTTCCAAATAGGTGTGAAATTTGGAAAATTGATTTAAAAAAAAAACATCTGGAGTTACCACCACATCTGAACACCCCCCATGGTGTTACTAAATCGCTTCTTCACTATATCAAGTCATATTCCCCCAATTAAACAACCAACACATGGCACTGAACCTGTCCTTCTCCCTTCACTCTCCGGTTCTCCCCCATTTTCATCCTCCTCCATTTCCAGCTCTAACACCCCTACTTTTCAGCCGGATCCATCTTACTCTTCACCTGTCAGTGTCGCATCATCATCGTCAGTGCTCTGATTGAGTTCATCCTGGTGTCTGTTTGCCGTGAGAGGCAGCAGAGGGAGGAAGTCAAGGTTGTTTCAACGGTTGTCATTGCACTATATGGTGAGCAAGGAGGAAGGAGAGAGAGAGAGAGAGAGACGATAGAGAGAGCGACAGCAGCAGGGTTGAAGTAGAGCGAGAGCGAGAGAGAGAAAGTAGTCCAGCGCTCACAGCTCACATCGCTGGCTGGCTGGCTGGCTCGCTCGCTGTTGACGAATGAGCTGTCTACCCACGGGGCTGGGAAACGGCAGCTTGTGACAAGCTGGGGAGAGAGGAACATGAATGTAACGCGTACCTTGCCTCGCTTGCTTTCAGATACCGGCCAGAAGAAGACTCCAGAGAAGAAGGATGGGAGGCGCATGTCGTTCCAGAGACCCAAGGGTACCATTGAATATTCTGTGAGTAACGCACAAGCAACTCTGTTCTTGCCGTGGTCATGTTGTCATGTGTTTTGGGTGCTGTTCTGCTCCGCGGCTGCCTCTGCAGCTTGTGGATTCTGTAGCTCTGACTGGCCCCAGTAATATTCCAGCTGAAGCAATTGTGTTGGTGTGTTGTGAAGGCACCGTGTCAGACCATGTCTAGGTGCTCATTAGTGACGAGGTGGTATTTTGTTGATTTTTGCCAGTGTAGCACGTGCACCTCATATCCAAACTGTTTACATAAGAAGGGCTCAATTTATTGACCGATGGTTGGCATAGAAAGAATGCTTGCTAGATTGACAACAATGCATCCTCTGTTAAACGCTCCCTGTTCGTCAGCTCAATGCTAAGCTCCATTTTGCATGTTGATGTAAAGAAAGGAGAGAAGAATTGTTGCAGCTCTGTATGTTTCAGGGCAGAGCAGACTAGCAGGAGTGCTGGCAAGATATGTGTTTATTTTCCCATTGGTTCTCTACGCCACGTAAGAGAGAGAGCATTCCACCACAGGGCTTTCTGTGCTTGCGAATGACCTTCCAACTGCGTTGTCATTTCTATTGATTTAGCTGTTTTGTGGGAGAAGGAGAGGAGGGGTGAGGCAATAGAGTGAGGGAGAGGGGAAGCGAAGGGAAAGGGAGGAAGAGGCTCTGGTTCCCTGGTGTGAGCTGAAAATGGAGCTGGTCTGTGCTGTGGCTGGTTGTGTTCTTCAAATGACCCTCAAATCCAGCTGCAGTCTGACTGCTTTTCCTCTCCTCTCTCTCCGTGGCAACAGTGGGGAGTGGGATTGCTGTGGCAGAGCGCCGGCTGTTTACTGGGAGGGGAGTAAGAGACAGAAAGGGGGGAGAATCTCTTCTCCCAAACTCTTCTCTGTTTTGGGAAATTGTTCTACCTTGGGTTTTGTTCGTGGGGCTGCTGCTGTGATCGGCTGCCTTTCTCCAACACCTCAGCAACATCAACACCACCTCCACATCTAGTGCCTCCCAAACCTGTCAGTCTTCCACGACTGGCTGATTGACAAGGCTCTTGTTTATCTTGCCAGGTCTTGAACAACTTACATCTCTACAACAAGGTATTTATCAGAGCCAAAGCACTGTCACTGATTTGACCAGAAGGGCCACAAGTCAGGAATGAAGAAAATCATATCTATACCTTTTGCAAACCAAGCCTGTTCCGTCTCACATGCCCTCCCCAACTACGTTGCTTCTATATGATGGAAGGAAGGAACTCTGGCAGTGATTTTTGTCATGTAGCATGACATACTGAAGCGGCACATAAGGGGAGATGCTTAGAGTGGTCAGAGTGTTTAAAGTGATGTAAGCCTCCCCTTCATGGCGACAAACACATGGTCTCCTACAGCCCGGTGATTGAGAAGAGCCTTATCTTAAACTCATCTCCCTCAGCGAGAGAACTGCCACTGGTGTTTCCTTATATCTCGCTCCAACAGATAAGTTTATATTCTATTACTCAGCACCCACAGGAAAGAGTTTCCTCTTATCGATATCAATAAAATCTTTCTCTCTCTCTCTCTCTCTCTTCCTTCTTCTCACACAAGCATGTTTTTCTGTGCCCCCTTTTTTGTTTATTGAAAAATAACCTAAGCAGCTGCAACCATCTGCCTAGACACTGATAACAGCAGTCCATTCAGCCAGGTCTAGCTATTGACTGACCTGCATCCAATTAAAAAGGTGTTTTTAAGTGTGTGGGAACAACAGAGATTGATGGGGGAGGCAGACTTTGAGCAAGAGTGCAGCCCAGAGGTGAGCCACACAGGGGAGGCTTTCTCTTCTTAATGACAGGGTGAGGAGACGGACAGTCAAAGTCAAACAAAGAGCTGAGAGAACGCAGGTCACATGTATTAATCTCCAGACACGCCAACTTTATCCCACTCTGTGCATAGATGTCCCATTGAGGATGCTAGTTTGGATTCCGACCGAACCCACTGGGTATCTTAACAAGCAAATCACTACATATGGGCTTAAATAAAAAATTTTTTTTAACTTTGATTAAGTTTTAAAAGTGAGGGAGGAAAAACCTGTAATAGAAGTGATGGTTATCAGGAAGACATAAAAGAACAAGGAAGTCACACTCTGGTTTTCAGTTTCCTGACATTTGGCCATCATTTCTATCACCTACGAGAACATGACACTCTCTGAGGTAAGTGTAAATGCTCTTCTGACGTGGACATTTCTGAAAGAAAAATTAGAACGCACAGGAAAGATGAGTGAAATTTTGAGATGTTGAATACTGGTGAGACTAAATGCTGTGTTATAAATCGCACACTTCTGTCAGTATGCTCAAATGTAGCATGCAAATGTGAGAAGAGTGTGTGAACTTCAACAGTGTGTTGTTGTCTCAGATGAGATGTTGCTGCAATGTTCTCACCAAAAATGTAGGATATACAGTGGATGTATCGTCCATCCAAGCTTCTTTATATTACTAATTTAAACTGCATTCTTTTCATACTTTTATTTATAAGATGCTGTTATTTCCCTCTCTTCTTTAGCCATTACTATCACAAATCGGATAAATCTTTTGGATTATGCGATTTGGGACGCAGCACTGAACACAAACACTAAATATCCAATAGATGGTCTACCTCCACCAAAACCACACAATCATGATAGGAGGAATCAGGATGTTGGTAACTTGGGTATTGATAGTGCTCACTTTAATTTAGAATGATAGAATAAAGAGGTGTTGAATAAGCAGTTTGTTTTTGGTCTGTTTGTTCAGGGTTTCAGTTGAACACATAGACACAGACCTTGAACTCACAACACCCCTTCCTGAATCCTCTCTACTGTTTCTATACCATAAAAGCGTATATTTTTCCCAGAAGTGCAGCTCAATCTTACTCCATCAGATTTTTGTCTCATTGCCACATTCTGAGTCCTGAGCAATCAACTTGTAATTCAATGTCTCTGTGACTAATAGCAGGCGTTACCAAAACTGCATAGATAACACTCATGCTGTGATAAACTGGAATTATTCCTTTTGTTCTGTCAGTTTTTTGCCCTGAACCTCCCAACCCACACTCTGTTTTAGTCTACTGCAGAGCTTTTAGTGGAACTGGCACATCACAGCTCTTATTATGGTTTGTATAGTGACACGAGAGAGCAGTTATTGTGGGAAGGACTGTCTGGATTCCAGTTTGTAGGCCCTTGAAAAAAGAAGTAGGTTGTCTTGATTCATGATGTCATCCTTGCCGTTGACATTATCAGTCACCTTACAATTTTAAACTGTGTTTGAACTGCCATCTCATGACACCTGCTTGGTGTCGTAGGATTTCCAGCCAGTGTGGTTGTACGATGAGTATCAATCGGTGAATTTGGTAGTCTGTTAGCGTTGATTCAGTCATGTCTGCAAAAATCCTTTATTTGTATAACACGAAAAACATCTGTCATTGTCAAAAGCCATTGAACACATGAATCCATTCAGGTAGTTCCTCAATGAAAATGGCAAAACCAAGGTTTAAATCAGTGTCTGATCAAAGGATTACTAAACAAGAACAGCAATCGTAGCGTGCGTTCAATGCGAGCTGTCTGTGCTTGGCAGTGTGCAACACGTGGTGCCACAATAGTATTTTCTGTTCTAGCAAAATGTTTAAGGTCCAGTACAATAAAGAGCAGCAACATTTAACCTTCAACCGTGCATGTTCTGCAAGGTCTTTTCTGATGTGTATGATGTATAGTGTGATCCAGAGATGTGATGATTCCACATCATTTGAGGATGAAGGCTGATAATGACGGCCATGGTCCAACCGTGTCACCAGTGACCAGGTTAATTGGATTTCTGCTGGGCTTAGAAAGCGCACCATCTCCATTAGAGGACTTGTGGACATTAGATGAGTCATAGTCATAAGCAAGCACCTCGTGGGTGTGGGTGTGCATGCATGCATGAGAACACAGTCACATTAACGACAATCTTAACCTTCACTCCCACCCCCTGCTGAGAATCAATCACTCTGATTGCATTATTCACCACTGGGTGGGAGAAAAGATTACACTATTTTAGGCCTTTCTGTGGAATAGTGAATAGTGAGAGGAGGATGATCCAGACGTCCACATCTCATTGCCCTTCAGATTGCTGAAGGTGTAACATGTTGTTTCCGCCCTGCTAGACCCCCCCCCCCCCAACGGTTCTTATTTAAGGTTAACTCAAGGAAAAACTTTTAGTTTCTGTTCTGGGCCTGACTGCACCGTTGTGACCCTGAAAAAACATTAAATAACCTAATTGCTAAAATAAGACCAAGTACGTAGGCAATGCTGTTGACATATTTACATTTTTCCATGCTTACAACATTTGTTTTCTCAGTCAAGCTACTAAATTTCTTGCTCACAAGGTGCGATATATTTCATTGGTAGATGATGTGTAAAATCTGTCGGTGTTGTTTGGGAGGTGAGATGTGTTCACATTAGATTTACTGTAAGATAACTAAACCAGCATGAGCAAATATACAGTGGGAGCTTTTACTGTCATTTATTTCTATAGAAACATACTGATTGGACAATTTGAGCCACTTTTTATAATGAACCATAGTGAATCACATTTTGCTTTACTGGGTCTTGTTTCGTAATGTGCTAAAGTTAACCAGTGGGAAGATGATCAAAGTTTATAGTAGAAGGTCAGAGTCTGGCTTAAAAATTAAGTCTTACAAGAAACTTGGTTGTTGTCCTTTTTAAGAGAATAGAATATCGTGACTTTATGCCATCTACTGAGCTGTAGATTTTCAAATTATCAGGAAGGATGAAATTAGACACAGGATTGTAAAAGAACCCCATGGGTTATGATTCATCTTTCGTTGTGACTTTTTCTGGGTTGTTTCAGTACGGAATCAGGTGCTGTGTGAGACACTGGACTGGAACAGCTCACACTAGTTAAAGGTTACACTTGAACCATCATTCCTCTTAATAACCAGAGCAAGGAGGCGTAGCTCTGAGATTGCGTCTTATTCTCTAGGTCGACCTTTTGCTGTAGGACTCATAGATTTAGTCTCATATTCCATACTTAATGTTCTTACCCAGATGCCAGTGGACGCTAATGGAGCTATTAGTCTTTGGCTGTCCAGTTCTACTGTGTTGAATCTGTGCATCCTCTTTTGTTCGACAAGATGACCATTAGCTGGACGTCAGTCACCCTCAAGATGGCGGCCACCACCTTCCTCTACCCTTCTGTTCAAAATCACAGAAGTCATTCTTAGAGGAAGGAACTTAATTATTCATCCCTAGTTAGAAATGAATAATGGGTGTTATTGATCTGGAGAAGAAGGAAATGGGGTTCACCTGTCATTGGAGAATATGATCCTGATTGTCATTGCTCTCGTTCCCATCCCCTCCCTCCATCAGTCTGCTGTCAATGTGTCAATAGTAGGTTGTTATCAGTGGTCACATTTGCATGATCCCTGTTCTCTGCCACTTAATTGAGTTAGCGACAGCTCTTGTTACAGGACAGGGGAGGGCTGCATCGCTCAGGTTTGGTGAAGTTCCATATGCATTTGTCATCTCAATGGTGCCATGCAAGCTAGTTCTACAAAGTTAGTCAAAATGCAGACTTGAAAGGGATTCATTCGACATGTAAATTAGTCTGTTATACAAAATTTGGTCGTGAGATTAGTCCACCATGAGATTTTTTTCCCATCATTTACTCTATTATACACAATTATTGCCCATATCGATTGACTGAGCTCTGATACATGAGCTTCCAGAGCAGGTATTTGATACCAGAGCCAGGAGTTGTAGCTCAGGCTAAACCTAAGAAGGTCTGCAGCTTCAATGTTGACAGAAGTTTTTCTTATGAACCAAATATGTGACCGTGAATTGCCAGAAAAATTAAAAGTTTCAGCAGCTGATTGTCCTTCAGACCTGGGTGGATATATGCTGTAGGCTGGCTTTGTGCTGAGCAACAGAGGAGCTATACAGCTAAAAATAAATGGTTCATGGATGAGACTGGAGCACGGCGGGACAATCGATGCTTTGTAGAGGAGCTCCCTGGATGAAAGGCTCGGAACCTATAGGAGTCCTGCTGATTATTGAATCTTAATGTTTCTATATGAAGGTCCTGTTGTCCTTTAGCATCATTGATTTCTTTTGACTGTCCACAGTATTGATTTTGAATGGTTAGACTGCACATTAAAGGTATCTGATGTTTCCTATAGCATTGTTGCATATGCATAACCAGTGTGAGCCTGTCATTACAGTCAGAGATTTTACCATTTGGTTGTATGACACCTGCTCAACTCTATGAGGCAGGATATTTGTCAAGATGACATGCTGTTGTGTTAATGAATAGTACAACTCCCTTTACAGAGCTGTCATCAGGAAGGGCCTTGATACTGCTGTAGGCTCCCTGAGAGCAGTTGTTAATGACACAGCAAAGAGGAGATAAAGGGATGGGACACACAACCGCCAGCAATTGCTTTTAGTCACTATTATTAAAGGTTCTTTCTTGTTTTTGTTAGCGTTTTTCTTTTAGAGAGTAACGGAATATCCACTGGATAGATATATTGATTCTATAGGCAAGATTGATTTTAACAGATTGCAACTTGAAGACTCAGATCCATATCATCATCTTGAAATATGCCTTTATTTAGAAATTCCCATGGCATGGCTGTGTGTTGTGCGTTTCCATGCATACCTTCTTTCTAGCAGGCAGATGGTAACAAGTAGACAAGATATAAGGATGGTCTTCTCTGGTCTGCCTGATGATTAATGATTTGCGCCTGTAGCCCAGAATACAGCACAATGTTTGATCCCTGGTCTGGACTGTATTACCTTGAAATGAGTACATCTGGGATTTGAGCCACATGTAAATTAGCATCTAGCATCGACTTAGATCTTGTTCTTTACATTTAAATACAGCACAAAGTCCAGCTCTCAGCAGGTGTTTGATCGTCAGCATGTCTCTCTGCCATTCATTTATAAATTGAATACAGTTTGATTTGCTGGATTTGATTTGTCTTCCAATTGGATCATTATTATCAGGCAGCCTGTCAACCCTAATATTTGTCTAACCAAATTTTAGTTTTCTTGGGGGATTTTTTTTGAAGCCATTTTCAAGGCAGACAGTAAATATGACTCAGTATCCCATTTGTTGTCACAACAGATGCTAAAGAGCACAATAACAGTCCATTTTAAATCAGGACACTGGAAAAATGTTATCACTGAAAAGCTTACATGGAAGTAAATATGCGTAAGTGCTGCTACATGAAGAGAACTGTTGGAGTCCTGTTGTTCCTGGTAGCCTTGGTATGTCCACAAGCTTTGACCATCTCCTCACAGACTTTCATTCAACTGATACAATAATCAAATTCAAGGATTTAAAAAAACAAGCAGTGCATACCAAAATGTTCAAAGAGCATTTTGAAATATTCAATAATTGTTTACAGAAGTGATCACATTAGGTTTAATTATATCATGTGTACTAACTGTCATTATGTGACCCTTTCATGAAGGTCTGTCTGTCAATGGGTTAAAGTTAGCCTCTGCTTAAAAAATTCCATTCTTCATGTGCGCTATAGTTCCGCTCACTGTGAATCCTCTTCCTACTGTCTCAGACAGCCCTGCACCACCTCTCATTAGCTCCATACACTGCACTATACATCCCTGCACTGCCTCATTCATCGTTGGCCAA
Organism: Antennarius maculatus; assembly: GCA_013358685.1. Taxonomy (NCBI): domain Eukaryota; kingdom Metazoa; phylum Chordata; class Actinopteri; order Lophiiformes; family Antennariidae; genus Antennarius; species Antennarius maculatus. Next base: position 4,663,766 of record CM023615.1, read on the forward strand.
AGTTGCACTTATTGCTAAGTCAGGGAAACTCTTTCCCTGACTGACCTCGGATCCAATTAGTTGGTTCCTCCATAAGAGATGGGATCCATCCCAATGAAGCCTGCATTTTAGCACTGTAAGCCCTGATTTACTTAGTGTCACCTACTTCCAGTGTCGTAAACCCCGTTTACACAGATTGCAGCAAAAGCACCGGAGTGAAGACCCTTCTCTACCTCACCTCTGGTTTTCATACTGTACAAAACAGCAGGGTCATATCCCTTCTACATAGTGTGGGCTTTTCGATCTTCTCTGTTTAGGGAAAGGAGTTCCACTCTGGGTGATATTTGTCTTCTCTAAGATACCTGTAAGTTCTACTTTTTTCTCTTACAATAAAGGTGCAAAAATCTTGCCTCGGATTTTGTAAAAGGGTTCATAGTCCAGTCTAAATATATGAACAGGAAGAGCATGTTGCGTTTCACTGTAAATAAACTACTATATGTGGATTTTAATCAGAGGAAAACTGTCTCACAAGACATCACATCATGAGAAGTCACACCATGACTTCCCTTTTGTATTTATCTACTATATAGTATTTGCTCTTCGACCATCGCTGTCATCATTTTATGAGTGTCTCCCTCTCATCACGATGATGATGAAGTGGTAAATAATTAACATTAAATGAATTGTCCACTGTTTTATTTTGTGACTTTCTGGTACACCACGTTCGTTTTCTCAAAAAATTTGACACTATGCACAAACTAACGTGATCCCTCCAGAACCGTAAGAATGGCTGTGACGTAAACAGATCCGATGCGACCAGAGACATAATGCTCACCCTGCCTCTGGATATCAATGTCAGATAACTGCTATGCTGCTGGACTCATCTGCATTGACTATTTGCTTAGTATATTGTATATTTATATTCGAGTTTATTTAGTGTTTGATGAAGTTAACTGCTGCTGAAGCCACAGATTCACGAGCTCATGTGAATCTATTGTTGTTGAACACTTCACATAGTGCAGTTTGACTATTAGAAATGCTCTGATTCAAGCCAGATCAATCGCTGTACCCTTTATCTGTCTGTTCCTCTTAGAAGTAATAAGGGAAAGCTTCTCTGCTACCTGGAGGCACGATAGTAATTTGACTTAATGCATGTTGCTGTTAACGTATATTTATTGTGAAAGCATTCCCCAGTTGCTAACAGCCTCTGAGTTTCTGTGTGTTCTTCTTTTTCCACCTCGCTGCTGTTGGTGCGGTTGTGAACGTGATCATGTGATGTGTGACCACAGCACACAATGATTCTCTGTCTCCATGCCCTGTCTGACTTGGTTGTCGTCTCATGTGTGTGTCTGATGCTGCGCATTGTGTGTTTGTCTTGTCTGTTTAAAGATATCGTGATGAGAACAGGCTATCAGGTTAAAAATTTGGAAAGGTCGCCGATCTATGTTTATTTTGTGGGATGTTTTGCATGTAAATGCTAGTTCCACCGTTGAGGCACTGAAATTAATGCTATTATCCAGTCCTAATTATTCTGAGGCCAGTCAGCCCTGCCTGTCTGGTTTCTGGGGGTTCTGTCCCCTGAGCACACCTTTTTTTTTAACAACCCCCTGCACGTAAACAAGCGCTCTCAAGCACGGTTGCCATCTTTATTTGGAAGGTACCAACTCCCACTGGGCATGTTAGATGCTTAACTAGTTCAGACATGTGGTGCACATCTCTTTTGTGTGGATTTTAACCGGTGGAGACAAGCAAATGCACCTGTGTCGAACTGCAGGGTGCAGCAGCTGAGCACAGAGTGCAGAGGCAGCCTACATGATGCTGTAACACTCGACTGGCACGGAACGCTACATCTTCTTCATTTTGATTGTGGACTTGTTTTACTGCAGGATCATAAACTTTTTAGAATTTCAGATTGATTTGCTGATGCATTGGATTGTCACATTCATGTTCCAGATCATGTTAACACAGTTCTGCTAAACCTTATATGTCTCAGGCAAGTAGTAGCGCTGCACGGTGATAAAATGTAATCAAATTCATAATACCCTCAAAATAAATTTCTGAATGGCAGAAGCTATATTTTGTCGATGATCATCAAATGTGAAATGCATCATTTTAATGATGGGCTATCATGCAATAAAAATGGCAAACAGATCTTGTCCTGCAGGGGAAAAAAGTAAACTTCTTTGTTTTTGTTCAAACACAAGTATATCATGACAATCATACAACCCTAGTAAAGAGTCATCAGAAGTGTTCTACGTCTTCTACGACGTAACATGTATGCATGGCTGTGATTTATTACTTTATACCTATACTGAAAGTTTCTAATAAATGTAAATAGACAATAATGTTAGTATTATCACACATCGTAGAGAAACAACAATGAATTTCAGACAGTGGACATGTGTAGCTGTCGAGTCTTGGACTGGACTCTTTTGCTATTCTTAAACCTCACAACACGATGTTGTATAAAGCGCTTCTCGGCAATGGTTGTGATGTTTGGTTGCTGCCGTGGATAAGACGCCACAGAGGCGCAGATGATTTCAGCTGGAACTACCCTGATGTTTTCTTTAATGTACTAAACATGCTTGATGGACCTCCAGTGCCACTTGAATGAACAGATGATTAGACATGAAAGGCTTTAGTTTCAGTTGCTGTACAGCATCTATGACTGCCTATTTCTGCCACTAATATCCCTTCCTATGGGAATCAATTCCTGATCAGCAGCTGGTTGTCCCAATTGTTACAATACAACAATCATGAATCTTCTATTTCAATCTCTTCTCTGCAGATGTGTTGGAATGTCCCATGAAGAACCTAGCATTGGTGTGATTGTGTGTCTTTTTTTCCTGTTTTGTGGTCCAGGTGGAATCGCGGGACACGTTGAACAGCATTGCGCTCAACTTTAACACCACACCCAACGAATTGGTTCAACTGAACAAGTTGTTCTCCAGGGCAGTGGTGCCTGGCCAGGTGTGAACCGCCGTGCACGCCATCACTGATACATTCAGCTCTTCACTTCATCACAGTTGCACCGCTACCTTATATCGCCATTCCACAGCAACATATCCTCTAATGTCTTTTTTTATTTTATTTTTTTTAACATTGCACTGTAAATGGTTTGACTTCACACTAACTGCTTTTATTTCTGGGGATTTGTCTTTGTGAGAAAGTTTTTTTTGGGAACCATTACATGCTGTATGTGTTTATCCTCCAACTTTCTAAGGGTAATCTTGCTGACTCACTGTTCACATCCCTACTATCTGCATCCCCAGTTAATTGCCTGCTAATTACAGTGTCACTTGTCCTATTAGAATGTAGATAATTACCAACTAGTACATTGTTTCTAAAAAGGTATAATAATAGCTGTGGCCCATAAATTCTGCCAAAGTTTCTCAAAGAACACAAGTAATTCGTCTTTAGCCTGCTGAACACACTGTCACCTTCCATTGTTCTACATTGAACCCAAGCTGTAAATCTGTTTGAAGGAAGGAAGGCCAAATACATTCAAGACAATATTTTCTATCATTGGTATCAAAGTGAATGTTGGATATATGGGCATATATGGGCAAGACATAAACCAGTCGAATTGGCCTCATCTCATCTCTTGGCAAACAGTGATGAATTGAATCGTGTCCAAAAAGGGGACTGGAGTGAACTCAGTGAATCATCATTCCTTCTTTCTTTTCACAACTGAGGCTAAAAAAGCTGCAAACCTGATTTCAAAGGGGTTGGGACTCTGTAAAGCTGTAAGAAAGCAAAATTATGTTAGCATTTTGACAATCAGCTCAATTGAAAACTATGCAACGCAAGTTTAAGGTTGTACCACATGCACTTTATTGACTTTTAGAAACACAAACTTATTTTGAATTATATGGAAGTTTCTGACATTTGTAACAACAGTCAACCCTCGGTTTTCGAACATAATCCGAAGGCTGTTCGAAAAGCGAGTTGTTTGAAATCCGAAACTATTTTTCCCATTATAATTAATGTAAATAATTTTAATCCGTTCCAAGTCTAAAAAACAGCTTTTTCAGGTACGCTCGGCTTCTTTCAGTTTGGTCGAGAGCCAAATTTTGGTCGAATTCAGAGACGTAAAATTCTCGGATTTTCTGGTCGAAAACCGATTTGGTCGTGAACAGAAGCGTTCGAAAACCGAGTGTTGACTGTATGTAATTCTCAAAACACCTCGATTCCACAGGTAATTAGATAAATTGATAAGAGATGGTAGTGTCATGATTATGAAAGGAACATCATTTAAAAGAAGAGTCATTTGTGAATTCAGAGTTATAAAACCTGCCCTGAGCAGGTTCTTAAAGGATGCCAAAATCATTACATTTGAGTTTATATTTAGACAAAGTAATAAAGTGAAAACACTTTGCTTTCATTTTTTTCACATCATGTCCCAACTTTCTTAGAATAAGGGTTGCAAATAAAATCTGAATTTAGATGATTTATTTTCTTCTTGCACAAGCTACAGATTTGAAACCCACAAAAGTATTCAAGAATCAAATATAAAGGCTTTAAAACTCAAACATTTTCTGCCATTAGTTCACTGTTCAAAAGTGGTCAACATTAGTATCTCTTCAGCTCGCCATCCCCGTCTTTTCGTCTCGCTCAACACATGAAGATGTTATAGAAACAATGTGTTGCTTCATCTTCTTCATGTGTTCTAACTAAATGAAAACCATCAGGAACCATGTTCTCATCGCTTTTCCTTCTGGTGACAGTTATGACGCTTGAGCTGTTGTTGTCCTGTCCATCGCCAAGACTGTTTGGGTGTCGTTATTATTTAAATTATACGGTTGGACAATATGTTAATAAGAGACACGTTTCATTGTCTCCTCCTTGTGCATGTGTATTGTGCTGTGCATGTTTGCACAAAGGCAGTGCCTGTGTCAATACAGACATGGCTTGTGTTTGCAGGTTCTGTACGTTCCTGATCCTGAGTACGTCTCCAGTGTCGGAAGCTCCCCTTCCCTCAGTCCCATCAGCCCCCTGTCTCCTACCTCCTCAGAAGCTGATTTAGAGAAGGTTACGGTATGTTAACTAAGGTCTCACACAAACAGCATAAGTCCTAGGATGTAGATTGTTCGTTGTTGGTCGTCTCATTCTTGCTGCTGTATTTTAGTGTTCAAATAGTAAATGTTGCCAGAAGTAGTTTGCTGGGATCAGTAATGATATTTTCCCACAGAAAAATACCCAAGGCTATCAAAAGAAAATGTTGTTCAACTGGAATTCTACCTTTGTTGAAAGCGATTGATTCCTGGGGGGGGAAAAAAAAGTTTTCTGTAGATTAACAGTGGTGTGAACGGATCTACATGAACAGGTTGTTCCATGGAATCTGTCAGGTTCAAAACAACAATACAGCACAGATACAGCCAAAATGTCACGTTGAATACATTCGTCTTCATGTTTAATATATACTTCATACTTCCACATCTCGTGAGTGAGGTATTCACACTGATCATAACAATGTAAAATCTATTCTAATGATCAGATTAACAAGCTGACACTTTGCTGTCGAAATGTTCAGAAGTTAAATAACTTGTGAAAAATGGTTCCTATATTTAAGTTGAGTTCTACAAAACAAAAGAATGAAGACTGAGGCGGTATTTGTGTAGTATGTAGTATGCATTTAATTTATACTACACTGAAAATAGTTTCCCCACAGAGGATAACACAGATAGAGCTGTTTGCTAGTCTAGTAGTGATCACTGCAATATAAAGCTCCAAAACTCCATGAACAACGATCAGCAGCAGTCAAATCATACCCTACCAGTCTGTTAATGACTAGTGTTACGTCTTCGTCTTTACCCAAAGCTGTAGACTAGTCAGTGCTACAACATGCATGTGCAAGTATCTTTCTCTGTGCTCCTTTCTGAGGCTTGGAGCTCATGTTAAGATCTGTGTTGCATCATTTGGAACCAAGAAAATGTACAATACATTGGACTCATGGTTGTCCAGTAAATGAGTTAAGTTCAAATTTGTTAAAATAATTTTGGTTTTGAGTTCTTGTAAGCCTGTTAAATTAAACCAAACACATCTGTAGTGGCCTTTGTGTGAACGCACCCTAGTCTGCAGATACTTCCCAAACCAGACATATTTTTCTCAAAAGGTTTTTTTCTACTCGTGTCTATGAACACCAATGACTGCCTCACCAATTATAAAATTGGCGTGTCACCCAAATTGGCCAATGAATAAAATCCCGGAGCCTTTCTTTGTGGGGATAATCCATTCTCTGTGTCAAAAGCATAACATGACCCACGACCCTTCTCATGATAAGCGACTGTAGACAGTAGATGTAGGAGAAAATCTCATGATGTCACTTATCAATGAGGCAGGTGACAAATTTCTGTCTATTCAGCCAACAAAAAAATCAAACAATGAGGCTCTAAAATAGAAACTCTTGTACACAGCAGCATCTGATTACACTGTCTGAGCCTCGGACTTACACACACACACACACACACATTCACACATACCATACACATAAGCAGTGACTTGTCTTTCAGCCATTACTGTCGAATTTTAAAGCTCTGTTCTTTGTCAGCCTAAAGGTGAACATCCAGGATGATGTGTCACACTGTCAGCGACTGAGCAGACAGCCAGAAGTGTCTATAATTTCTAAAGACATGGTATTAAACCTGCCTAGCATTTTACAAGGACGGGACAGGAGATGTGTGTGTGTGTGTGTGTGTGTCTCTGTGTTTCTCCAACAGGCTTTTAAAAACTGTTTCAACAGAATGTAAAGGTGAAGACAGGGGAATTTATGTACGTTATGACAAAGACATCAGGTGTCATTGACATAATGAAGTTAAAGATAGATTTCCTTTTGGGTTTGTTTTTTTTTTTTTTATGCAAAAGTTGTATTTAAAAAAACCATCAAGTCAAATAAACCAAATCAGTAAATGTCTGTTTACGTCAATAAAATCACCCCTAGTTGAAACTGTATATTCAAAGAATTGACCAGCAAAGATAAAAACACAATTTGTAAAATTTGATATATTAAAAAAGAATTATGCTAAAGCTGCTCTTAAAGACCGACTAATAATTTTATTATCTGAATGCATTTTCTATGCGTGAAGTTGGGCTTGGATATTGGGTCAAATTTACCTGGCATTGTGTTTTTCACATCGGTTCCTTTTTAGCTTTCCTCATGAGGCGTGATTAGCCGAGTTAATCTGAAGTTTAGAGAATGTCATTTTTGTCTGGAGCAGCTCCGGGTCTGGTCCAATGAGACTTCTCCAGCCCATCCTCACATCTCTCCGCTCCAGCAGTATGAGCCATCTCCCACAGGTACTCTGAATGAGCCAATCACTAAGCACCGCAGGAAGCCCAGTAGTCTCTTAAGAAATATGACTGTTTTCTGGTCTCCATGGAAACGGGCATCTTGTTTCTGTCGCTTTTTTGAGAGTGCATGGATGCTGCCGTCTCCGACACAATCGCTGTCACGGCAGCTCATGTCGACTCCCCCCCCCAGTCACAAGCGTTCCCCTCGCGCCTGCTCTCATCTCTGTCCGTTAATTTCTCCACGGTTGCCAAAAAGAAAGGCACTATTCATTTACTACTTATCTATTTAGGTCATGCCTGCTGCGAGAACAGGAGCATATTCTGCGGCTCTCGACGGGGAAGGCATCAGAGAGAGGAAGGAGGGGGGGGGGGGGGACACTGTGACTGCAGAGGAATTAAACCCTTAAAAGTGATGCGGTGTCTGATATTAAGAGCAGCTAATGAAGGGAGCAGTTCACTCTGAGACAAAGCAGCCAGGCAGCAATTATTCCAAGCAGAGGAAGTGTGCTTGGAAGGCAGAAGGGAGGGAACATTACCTCACCCGATCTGCCAAGTCTGTATGTGTTTGTGGAGGCGTTGCGTGTGTGTGTGTGTGTGTGTGTGTGTGTGCGTGTGCGCGTGCGCTCGAGTGTGTGAGAGTGTATTCATGTGTGTTTATTTGCCTGTGTGTGAAAATGTGTTTGAATCTGTCAACTCTACATGTTTGTGTGCCCCCACCCCACCCCCCCGCACACTCGTTTCACTCTCTTCTTCCTCCTTGTGCTGAATGATCGTCTCACAGGAGCATCCAGGTGCTTGTTTGGCTTCAAGCCCCCAGGAAGGACTTTTAACAACTCACACAGCTTCTTTTATTCTTTCTTCAAGAATCCAGAGCATCTTTTAATTACAAGCCTATTTTGACTCTACACACACACACACACACACACACACACACACACACACACGTCTCAATGAGGGCATTATCCGAAATAAGTGGTTCAGGGAGTTGTATAGCAAAGCCAGCGCAGTAAAGAAATAGCAGTAAATGGCTAGTGTTACCCTGATGAAGACGAGTGCACTGAAGGAACTACTCTGAGATGCTTCCCTTTTACTTTGGATATAAAAAGAGTCAGATCCAGCACCAGGTGCTGAAATGGGCTATTAAGTGTTCAAAGAGCGTGACAGTTACCCAGAACCATCAAATGTAGTTCAACTAATTTACTGGAATTTATGTGGTGGGGATTTTAATTTATATCAAATCATGTTTTTATGGACGCCTTGACACTTTTCCATGATATAAAGCCAGTTCAAGTGAGCACATGTATAAAGAACATATAAAAACGCAACTATAATGAACATGTAGGATAACCAAAAGTACCCAAGCTGATGAAATTAATGTACAAAGCTTACATATAGTTAAGAAAAGAGAAAAGGAACCTCCTCCTCTAGTATCAGTGTCGCTGACAACCACAAAAACACATTTTTCAAGCACCTCGAGGAAGACGCTGCGTTTAATTTTAAGACTACTTTAATCTGAGGAACTATTGAAATATTTCTTGGGTTTAACTTGTCATGTCGCAAAAAGTGACAAAATCAGCAAGTGCTTAATGTAATCTGACACCAGATGACTGAAGATGTTTAAGTTATTTGTGCTTCTGCTGTACAACAGACTGAAAGTTATGGATTCTGTGTAAGTCATACGTCTCTAGATGATTACTGTTGACTATCTGTGGTTTGACGGACATCATATGCATCAGTGCACTTGTTATACACCCCAGCTCATGACTCAGTCAGTGGGGTTAAAGTTTTCAAAGTTGTTTGGTGTTTGTCTGATGCAGCTAAAGGTCAGATAAGGCAGCTCCGAAGTGTCTCGCTGCTCCTGGCCTGCCTGCTGGCTTTCCAGTATTGGCAGCAAAAAGTAACACATTTGCAGGCATGGATCAGTGTGTGTGTGTGTGTGTTTGCTGAACTCCTGCCTGGTGGTCTTGCTGTTGTTAGATTATTTGGCAGCTGCCGCGTTGTTGGCAAACGTGTTCCGGTGATCCGTGTGGGCAGGCGTGTCCTCTTTGTCCTGTCCAGACCCTCTTCTTCCTCACACTGATACACACACACACACACACACACACACACACACACGCATGCTTACTCACTGTGGTGATCCAGTCATCAATGGGACCTTCTCTATCTCGTCCTCTTTTGGCACCTTTTTGCTGCACTGGGATTTGATTTTGGGTCTTATACACAACAGTATAGAATGTTATTGAGGACTTCTGACATTGGATGAATCCAAGCCATTGGGCTCCATCCTGCAGAACACGTCTCTACCCACAAGGTGGAGCTGTGGATTGATTTTTTTTTTTGATCGTCCCATGTGTCACTGTCAAGGTCAAATCATGTTGCGCCTGCAGGCTGTCTTTGAGAAGTCTTTACTAGTACGCTGACACAAATGCAAATGGAATGTAAATGCGTAATGTATACGGGATTTCTTTGATATGTAGAAGCAACTAGAGGCTGATATATTATCTCCTATATTCAGTGTGTCCTTCGCTGTAACACTAATGGCCTGGGTAGAAGCAGTATTTCAAGAGCAAAAAGCCACTATCTAGATTTTACTCTCTCCTATATTTAACTGAGAGAAATGTTGGATGGAAAAAAGGATATTGATTTCTACAGCCGCACCACAGCTGTCATCTAGCACCGCTACACCACCTCCTGTCGCCACCATCAGTGCCACCTCCCTCACAGCATCCTGGAGAGGAGATTACAGTGATGCCTTAACTCCAGACACCCACCCGTTCCAAAACTCCGGTGGTCACGTCAGGCCTCGTCTTCCTCTTCTCGTCTCACTCATCTCTTCCCTATAAGTCCATTTCAGACCTCTTTCCCCTTTACATCTTCTCTCCCTCCATTATGTCTGACTCACAGACTGCCAGAACAGAAACTCTCTCCCTCTCACTCTCTCTCACTTTGATGCCACACACTAAGAAGAAAAAAAACATTGCTAAGACTCCAGAGTGGAGTCAGGTCACTTCAGGACACAGATAAGTCATGGCTCACCTAACTTCCTGTTACAGCTCCACTTCTTTCTCATATGAGACTCCTGTCTGCTACCTGACCTTACCGGAGAAGTTTTTAACAGTGTAAATGAGAAATATCGGTGTTAACATGAGGCGTAATGAAGAGACAGACAAGTTTAGCCTCTAGCAGCAGCGTGCTCCAGCACCAGTGAGAAAATATTGGATGCCTTAGAGGTTGGAGGAGGACAGAGACTAGTCGTATATTAGAGGAGTTTAGTATTCTCAGATCAGGGGGGGAGCTGAACCTCATTGGTGCCGCCGCGGCCGCCCCCAGCCTACGACCACTGATCTCTCATCTCTTCCAGACGGAGACTGTTGCTATGTATTGACGGTTCCACCAGGATCTTTTTGCATCCATTCATTTCCTGGTAACTGGAGCTACTTAACAATTTAGAATTAAGGAGCAATAAATTACGGTTTACACTGGAGTCGGGTGTGCAGTAGATATTCACAGTGACTTACAATGCAGTCGTTGTTAAAAACATCCCTGAAGGAGGATTCCTCAGGCTTTAGGAGGGTAAATGGCCTTTTAATTCCCAGCACAACAAATCATTGTCCACAGGCCAGTTCACCATTTAAGATTAACAGTAGAGCAAAGATAATCAGTCAGATTATCAGTAAGAATCATTCTGGTGTCTGCAGTTTGTTTTAGTTATTTGGGGCCATATTTTAATGGAATGGGGTAACAGATGTCATCTTTGTCTTTGTGATTTTCATGTCTGTGGTCATTTTAGGCCCCTGTTGCTCCAGCAGGGCGGCGTGTGTTTGGTTTCATGTGCCGTTTCCCTTACTGAACAGAAGAATACCTCTGTAGACCATATGAATTCTAGATTCTCTATTTTACTGTACTATACTGCACTATTTTATCTCATCATTATGCTTCACTCAAATGAGAAACAACAGTTCATCTCTTCAGAACCATCTTTGTTTTTTCTCCCCTCAGTCCCGTCTGGTTTGGTTAAAATCATTCCTCATTCACAGCCTGAAGATGGGAGTCCTCATCCAAACCACTTTAACCCCCCCCCCTGTGTTCACTGGTTGCCTGGATTAGATGAGCTGCATTGCCCCCTTGGGAACCTGCTACGTGTTTCTTAGAAGAAATCTCTGCACACGTCATTCGACCATAAGCTTTGGCTGAGGAATAAAGAACTGTTGTAAGGAGATGGTTGTATTTCACAGGGCAAACAGCATGCCAGGACCTCAGTCTGGTGCTGTTAACCAACGGGGGGGGGGGGGGGGGGTTAGGTCGGCAGACTGCAGTGCATCACTGGTAATTAAGGAGGCAGAAAGCTGGAGGTGATGGAGGGAGGAGGCGGTGTGCGTAGCCAATAGCAGCAGGGAGGAGTGAGGCGCGCAGGTAGGAGCCTCGGGAACGGAGAACAGAGTTCGGCAGGTCGAACTGTGAGCTGTGGAAGTTCGGATCGGGTGATGACTCATTGATGCATCATGACTGTGCCGATTCTGTGAAAAACAAATCACACTAATGATTGTCACCCCGTATCCATCAACCCCACGCATCGGGTTACATGTAGAGGTTTGTTTGAGCTGGAATTACATGAAAAGATGAACATATTCAGGTTTAAATAATACGCCACCGATGGGAGCGAATAAACAGATCACGCCAATAATTCTCTATTTACAGTTTTACTGCCTGTTCACATCCCAAACAGAAACTTCATGTACAAACAGTTTTCACTCCTGCAAGTCAACATTTGGCATCGTAGCGAGAGAAAATCAGAACCTGTCTCGTCGAGTTGCCTCATGAGCTGCAGCTCTCAGCTGATGGATGGACGGCGGTGTGTGTGTGTGTGTGTATGTGTGTGTGTGTGTGTGTGTGTTCCCAGTCCCGTCTGTGTGGGATGTGTGATGCCTGTTATTTCGTTACCAGCACACGGCGCTCATCTCTCAGATGTCCTCGATTTTAATGAGAGGGAATGAGCCGCAGTGTTTGTTATGCATTCCTGTAAAAGGAGGACATGTTTTGACATCTGTAGCTGCTCATTTCCACCCAGGTGTGTGTCGCGTACGTGGACAGGATGTGAGTTTTTAGCCCCAGGTGTGTGCGGGTTGGTGTTTATTTGTTGGTGTGGAAGAGGCTGACCCTCTTTCGTAGTTAACCTTGGAGCTGACGGCGAGCATTAATGAGTCACTGGGAGGCGACTGGAGGAGCCATTAAGGGCTGAAGGTGGGGCGCGTCCAGCTTAAGTGGATAACAAGGAGGTTCAAACAGACGTGTTCATCCGGGATGGGGCTGGAATTTAATCATAGATGAATAGATGACCTCATTGGTGAGGGATTCTTTCATTTTTGATGGATATTTGAGAGACTTCCTTCTACTCTCTCAACTCTGAAGGGTTTCTTGTGCTGGTCTTCTTGTTTTGGCTGAAACAGATCGGTCCGGCTCCCTCAGCCGTCCCTGGCAGCCTGTGTCTGGGCGGCTTGTGTGGATGCAGGGCAGTAGCTGCAGGCTGTTTGTGGAGTGCGCTGGGAGACGGGAGAGGGGGAGTTGTGGGGGTGGGTGTCAGGAGGACAACAGACGGTTGTTATGGGCTCGGGTGCTCTTCTCCAACCTCCTTACTGCTCTTGGCTTCACTTCTCAACTGGCTTTTGACACCCTCCCAGTTGAAATCCCCCTTGATAATAACTCCCACACACTCCTCCCTGTCCTCCTTTTCCCTTTTGTTCTGTTTTTTTTTTTTTAAATCCAAACCCTCTTCCATAGCCTTTAGCTCTCCTTATCTTTTTATTTCTTGCACCGCTGTCCTTTTTTGTCGGCTTTTCTAGTTTTTTTTTTTTCCTTTTGTAAATCAAGAAGAGCAAAATAAGAGTCAACTGGACGTAAGTTTGATCAACCAAACTTAAACAAGTCCAGTTGACTCTTCTTTTACTCTTCTTGATCTACCTGGACCTTCCATCCAGTCTTTCTTGTCACAGTCAGACCAACCTTTGATTGTCCCATTGGACGGGGATTCAGTCCGAATCAGCCGGTCTTTCGTGCCTCAGTTATTGCATCATAGCAGCAGGACTCCGGTGAAAACACACCTCCTGTTTCCAGCCAGCAGATCCTCCACCTGGAGGAGATATGCTATGTTACAATGGAGTGGATAAAGAAGCTGTAACACGTTTGCGTGTGTGTGTGTGTGTGTGTGTGTGTGTGTGTGTGTGTGTGTGTGTATACATATAATCAGTCAACTTAGTGGCAACAGCATTTATATTCCTCCTGAGCTGTGGAGCAGCTGTTAGGCTTTAGATGATGAAGACAATTGAGAGAAAGTTGATTTATTTATTTAATATTTCACATATCAGCATAGCTGTTCATGATCTTTCACATTTCTGCTGGCGTTGTCACAGCTAATGATTCACCATTAAAGATTAAATTAGATTATCTGTGATCTATCTGTGTGTGTGTGTGTGTGTGTGTGTGTGTGTGTGTGTGTGTGTGTGTGTGTGTGTGTGTGTGTGTGTGTGTGTGTGTGTACAGACACGCACTCTCCAAGTTTGGAAGTCAGACACAAACTTGTCTTGATTTCTCAAGCCTCCCTGCAGGATATTGATGAAATTCTGTTGAAGCTTTGGCCTTAAAAGAAGGATGAACCCGCTGAAATGGAACTGGACAATGGGCTGGATTCTTGATACAGATGGATATGAATAAATTTGTACTTGTATCACTACCTATAGTATTGTGAGATTTGGGCTTTCATTTATTTTATTTTACGCAAAGCTCATTGATAAGTTTGAATGAATCCTTTGGAATAATGCTTAATTTACTGAAAAGGGACTGTTAGCCTTGGCAGAGGTATGAGTTGATGTCCTGTTCTATGCGTTTTGGTGTCAGACACTGATCACTGACCAACCTGGTCTAAGAGATAAAGAGACAAAGTGGTTGTATTCATAAATTTAATTGAAAGAACCCATCAACTCATGCAAAAAAAAAAAAAAAAAAGACACACAGGAGCAGCAGTCATTTCACCTTGATTGTTCCCCTGTGCAGAAAATATCTCTTCATATATATAGATAACACATTTAGAGGCTGAAAGGCTTCAGTTTGATGACATGAGACACAAATTAGTTTCACCACATGCAGCCGACTGAACTCAGCTCTGCCTGTCAGACGCCACTTATTATCTAGCCTGTTTCAAAGGTTCAGACATTATCACAGTCTGTGCATCGGCACCAGGATGAAGTGGAACGTGGTTTTTACAGTTTGAACTTTGATTTGGATCTGCTCATTTTTAAAATAACCATAACCTCTAATATTTATTGCAATAAATAAATACCGAACGACAAAGTAAACATGTATTGATAACTGGAATCCACTTCCTATCTTGTTCCCTCCACCATGTCCACCCTTACAGGACTCTGATGGCCCCACCAGACCAGAGGGCGGTCACCCCCCAGTGTTCTCTGGCCTGCGCCAGTCTAGAGTGGTGTCATCCACCTCCGAGGAGGAGGAGGCCCTCACAGAGAAGTTCCTCAAGATCAACTGCAAGTACATCACTGATGGCAAGGTGAGACTAATCCACAGCGTTGAGTTGTGTTAGGATACACACAATATCGGCTGTCCAAGTCACCAGAGCCTGTCCCGGTGGTGGTGTTGATAGGATGTCTCCAGGCAGAGCTTTCCTCTCTCAGACACGATATCGAATGGGTGCAGATTCACTCGCATGTCTCTTATGAAAGCGCTGAAGAGGTCAGCTCTGGTGGTCGATAAGTTCTACTTGATTTAGGACATTTGCAGTCTCAAATGGATGTGGTGTTCAGTGTCTTATTTTGCCAATGTGCTGCTGATTGTCTTTGGTGGGGGGTAAACACGCTGAGCAGCTCGACTAATGCACTAAAAATCCTGATGGATCCCAACTGTTTTTCTCAGCTCTCCCTCTCTTTCCCCCGTTGGAATCAGGGCGCAGTGAGCGGGGTGCTACTGGTTACACCCAACAACATCATGTTTGACCCTCAGCGGGACGACCCCCTGGTTCAGGCCCACGGGTGCGAGGAGTACGGCATCATGTGTCCTCTGGAGGAGGTGCAGTCTGCCGCCATCTGTAAGGAGATCACAGACCCCAAGATCAGGGAGTCGGTTCCAGAGTAAGAAAAACAATGGCACACACGTTTGGAAATGGAAAAACATTAACGCTGACCTCCAAATTTTCTGAAAGCATTTTTATTCTCTTATTGCCCCATCCTCCACGATTACATGCAAGCAGTCTCCCTGGAGTCAGTCATTCTCTGCTGCACCCATGGTCCGATTGCATCAGCAACCGACTGACGGTTTAATTCTTTTCCCTCATGTACCAAAATAAAAAGGAAACAGCAATTACAGCAGGGTTAATGGAGTATGTCTTCACCCTCCCTCAGTCTGATTTGCAGCTCTTTCATGCATTAGGATGCAGCCACTTCAGACGACTCACTTGTTCTTCATTCCACAGAGTTGTTTTTTTAATTTTTTTTTTTTTTTTTTGGTTTGTGTCTGCTTCATTTGTTTTAGTGTTGTTGAAGACACTTTCATAAAAAGATTTTTAAAAAATAATGTAGTATTCGGAGCCTGGCAGTTATTTTACATTTCTTCTAATGGTAGCGGGGGTCTTAGCCGTGCTATGTTCAGCTGACTGAGTATCGCCCGTGAATTAGTTATTGTCCTGGTAAATAGCTGTTTTTTTATGTCAGACCCAGCTGTTCTCAGCTGTTGGCCAGTGTTCGTCCGTCTCTCTCTTTCTCTCTGTAGGAACAAACAACTGAGCAACAAGTGCCTTCAGGATGTGAGTGTGTAGAGTGTGCTTTTTGTGTTCGCTTAGAGGTTTGTGTTGTCGAAAAACAGTAAGATTGTTTTTCTTTGTCCAGTAAGAATTCACCAGCCGTTAACCATTAAAGGAGGTACGGTTAAGGTACTGGTTCACAAGTATGGTATAGATGCAGTGTGTCATCTGTACAGATGTCTCCTGCTTTCCTGACACTCATGAACATGAATGTCTTCACAGCACCTGGATGAAAGATGAGGGTTAGATGTTATGAACCAGATATGAACTTACTGTATGCTATATGTTTCTTATGGTATGGCTCCCCCTCATTTGTCTGTTTTAATTTTTTTTTTCTTTCACGTGTCCAGTAACCTGGAGTCTCTTCCAGCTGAGGGACATCCCTCCCAGCAGAAAGACGCAGAACAACGGCTGAAAGATCCAGGGGCCAACGGCGGCAGCACGGCGCCGCGCAGCAAAGAGGGCTCCGTCTCCGAAGACGTCTTCACCGAGCCGGAGCTGTCCCCAATCCGGGAGGAGGAGCGAGCTTCTAGTGAGGATCTCCGTCTGGATAAGTCCTCTGGCACATCAACAGAGTCTGTGCTAACCATCACACATGTGGAAGCCACAACTACTGGCCCCCAGGACCGGGGCAGTGGCCTCAGCTCAGTCAGCCGGCCAGAGGAGCCAGCCACAGCAAAACCAGAGGACAATCCCCCAGACACTGCCACAGAAAACAATAGCCAGTCCCCCGCGGGGTCCAAACAGCACAGTGTGGAAAAGCCACCAAGCACACCAACCACCAGCAGCAGCACTAGCCAGGCCCAGTGTCCCAGCAGCAGCACCTCTCGTCCAGGGTCCCAAAGCTCAGCTGCCACTGAGGGCACGGACGCGCCCAGAACAGACACTATGCAACAAGCCAAGGAGGAAAAGGAGAACGGAGAGCAGACGCCAACAGACAACACAGAGAACTCCGCAGAGGGTGAGCACAATGTTCTGACAGCTGGAACCGGTGCAACTTAGAACATATTGAAACATCATTCAGCCTGCTTACGACTGTTATTATGGTACTCTACTGTATATATCAGAACCATTCTATTTACTAGTCATTAATGCCCAGTTAGCTAGCAGCTAAGTGAAGGTGGAGCAGAGAGACCATATGATATATCGCTTACCATTTTTTTTAATGAAATGTGGCAGAGGGTTGATATCTGAACGTCTTTTAACGCTCAGGAATCGCTGTGACATACAAACCTAAAAAACATCTTCAATTTCAAGTTCAGGTCTTTGTTGTCTGGATGTTTTTGAAGTTGTCGTCAAGTATATATTTTGTACTTAAACCACCCGTTAAAAGATACCAGTGTACAAGAAATGACATTTATTCTGCTAAACACCATGACCCACAATCTCCTCTTGGATTACCCCACCCCTCATTATCAATGCATCCTATGGCTTGTTACTGGGTTATTTCAGGCAATGAATCTGCCCTCTTGGCGTCTTTCGACTACAACCCTACATCTGTTTGCTTCAAGAGATGATCAAAGTGAGCTCCTGTCCTCTGTGGCTCTATCAGAATCACTTCTCTCATATTGGTTCCTGATAAACTTTCCGTTTCCTCTATCTTGGCGTAAGTAATTGGGATATAAAGACGACGTGAAAATGGCAGCCTCTGTTGTTATCGGCTTGGCGGAGCTACCGGAGGATTTCTGGGTCTTTTTGTGGCTCTTTGATCTCTGGCTCTGGTGGTCTGGACATCTCCTCTGGGCGATAAGCTAAATCCTATCAAACATCACAACACCACAAATACACCTGGTAATCTGAAGGGGGAAACACAGTGACGATGAAACCCAACTTCAAAACACCTTCAGAGAAGACATTCAGAGAGGTGTTATGTGTCTTACATCTGGCGCTGGTTCAGCTTTTGTGTGGATTTAGAATTAAAAAAAAAAAAGCTTAGATTAAACTTATTTTGTGTCAATGTCCATGTTTAAGATTAAGGGATCATTTCAGGTAATGCAGGATGGTAGGCTTTAGTTCTGCTTTTTGGTTTGTCCCACACTGCATTCAAAGACATTGATGTCTATAAAGAACTTAAAGCACTTTTCAATAACACACACACACACACACACACACAATAGATTAAGTATTTTTAGTTTCTAACGGCGCCCATTTCTCTGCACAAATTCCAAATAAACTTCAGATAAAACGAATAAAACAAATGCTAGAAGCATCACGTTTTTCCCATCTTCCCTCAATGGCTCTTGACTGTCTTCTAATCAAGTAGCCAAACACATAGCCCAATCTTCCACACCCACCCACAAACACACATGCACATACACAAATAATACTGTTTCACTGTTTAACACAAACACATCTGTGAGCCAAGAGTAAATGAGGTGTTAGACAGTAAAGCTAATACAGTACATTACATTATTATCCAATATGTTGTGGAGAGAAGATTGCATAAGAATTACCTGTCTAGATCCTGGCAGCCGCTGGGCTCCATTCCTTTCATTACATTCTGAATTTCATATTTAACTGCCATGTTATCCCACACAGTGAAAACAAAATTAAATCATTTGATGTTCATCATTTTCTGATTGCTCAACATAACCCTGTTTTCTACGCTATGCACAATGACCAGTTTCACACCGTCACCTCATTCTTTTACTTGTGATATTCTGATATGACAGGTTTGTTTCTTGCAGTAGTACTACTTCAATGTAGTCTTAAATGTTCCATCAAGCAGTTTGGCAGCCCTTTCTCTTTTTATCACCATGCAGTCACAGTTTTACTTTATAAGGGCAGAACATGAACTCTGGGACACTGCCTATCTCCTGCAAGGTGATGGTAATTATACTCATGCCAGTGGACTAAAGCAGTGACTGCATGGATGTTGGGTCATTACTGACATGCAAAAGAAAATAGCTGCAAAAGTCAATCCTCAGGCGTTAGCCATTAGTGAGTACTAGGTTTCATAGTTTACTTCTCATTATCTGACTGTGGCTTGACTCTGTCAGGCTCCTCGACAGATATATATATAACTATATAACTCGCTGGACACAGCTGTCATTCTCCAAAAGATTACCTTTGCCAAAAGACGGAGATAGCTGGAGAGAGATTGAGTGTTTTCTCCACAGCAGTTGTTATTAGAGAACCAGGCTGCAAAAGCAGTCCTAATTCTTTGGGATCTCAGCAGGGCTGCC
The DNA here is from genome assembly GCA_013358685.1 of Antennarius maculatus. NCBI lineage: Eukaryota > Metazoa > Chordata > Actinopteri > Lophiiformes > Antennariidae > Antennarius > Antennarius maculatus. The sequence goes on from CM023615.1 coordinate 4,683,029, forward strand.
CATTATTCTGTACACATGAGCACAGCCCACACAACTAACAGCAGCAAGTTCAAAAACAAGCTCCATTAACATAGAATCAATGCTTTTTGAAAAACAAATTTGTCACACTGAGCTATTTTCTCAAAGCAGATTAATAGTTTTTTGTCATTACTGCTAGTTATGTTGAGCTGTTAATGACTGCCGGCTCAATCTGTCTGCCACACATTGTCAGTCACGAAAGCTGAATAAGTGATTGCACTCAGAGTTCTGTGGCTGTGACCTTAAAGCAATGTCTCCATTGTAAATATACTGCCAGCAACTCTTTAGCTTTGCTTAGCATAAAATTTGGAAATGAAGGGAAATGGCTCTGCAAAGCGATGGTTGACTTGTTAAATCTCAGTCTTTTGTTACATTGAAATCCTGAAGTGTGAACGATGGAGCCAAGTTCTCACATTCCCTTTCTTTTCAGTCTTAATGCTAAGTCACGTTAGCCATCTCCCAGCTGTAGCTTCAAAACCAGCATGCAGATAATTTGGCATCTACCTCAAAATGTCAAACTATTCCTAAAGCGTTTGACCCGTTTCTAAGCTGTAACTTGTGTTGATCATTTCTTGTTCTGTGTTCAGAAAATGCAGGGAAGCCGAAACAGCGCTCTCACAAGTTCCTATGTCTGCGGGTAGGCAAGCCCATGAAGAAGACGTTTGTTTCCAACGCCAGCGCCTCCATGCAGCAGTACGCCCAACAGGGCAAGAAGCATGAGTACTGGTTTGCTGTGCCACAAGAGAGGTCAGTGCCTCTGCCACAACGGAATGCATTTGTATTTATTTATATGGTATCCTAAACTAGCTAAAAAATATCTAGATATAGTGGTGGTATATACCAGTTTCTGCTAAGGAGGTGGATGACTCCACTTACAGCAGAGCAGACTTTATTTTAAGGAGGAAAGCTGCAGGGATTCGACCCGATGCAAACCTGACTTACTCCTGACACAGCAAAACAGTCAGCTGAGTCACCGAAGCACCTGGCCTGTAGTCCTGTTAATGTATGAAACCGATCAAATATGCATTATTTGTCCCTCTGTGACCCCTGCCCATCTTTCCTCTGCTGCTTCTGCCAGACAGCATAATGATTTATTATTCATTCACTCTGCAGGGAAACAGGCACGCAACCCAAAACAGTAGGGATCTGCCGCAGCGCTTCTCTACGTAGGATCTAAGTCTCGTTTGTCTCACTGTTTTATTTTTAGAATGTTTTTCACTCTCAACAATTTCCATGAACTTTTTCTGACCCTGACTGAAAGTTATGTTTCTTATCGACTGAAAATGGCCATGGATTGTTTATTAAAGTTTGCGAAGTCAGCAGTTGTCTAAATTAGATTATGGCTCTTCACACTGGAAAACTTTTTTTATGACTAGGAGTTATGCACGGCCACATAAATTGTGTAATGTTAATGCGGAAAATTCATCCCAATTGCTACAACGCTTTAATTTAATGATCCAATTTCCCTGAAAAAGCTTTTTAGATTTCAGTCAAATCTGGAATTTATTGGACATGCCAAAGCCCATCACTGTCTCCAGCTACGTCCTGCTGCTTTTTAGACTCAGAAGCGAGGTCAAAAATAAAAATTTCACAGCACGTCCTCTATTTCAGCACATGCATCTCCCCAACAACACACATGGTGCTCAGGCTCCTAATCAGATTTGAATCAGACAAATTGGCGTGTCCTTTTACTTTATGGTACAATAAATGCCTCCAGTTAACATGATATGTTGAGTGTGTTAATAGCAGCGAAATCCCCCTCACTTCATTTATTCACTGTGATCTCGAGAAGTCTTGCTCATTACATCTGTGATGTTTTCATCAACAGGTTGCTTAGTTACAACAATTTCCACCTGGTAAAACAAGTTGGCTGTGATTTTTGCTGCTCCTCGCACAGATTGAAATAGTTCTAAATGATGAGCCTCATACATGTTACTCCTCGGTACATTTATCGTTGTTAAGTTTCACTACAAGGAGGGAAAGGTGTGTGGGAAGATGATCACAAGCATTCGGTTCCGTCAACACAGTGGTTCAGTTTCCTCAGATAGTGATGATCTCTCGGTAGCTTGACCTAAATGTGAGGCGATCTGTGCAATGCGCTTTAAGTGGTGTGGGAAGAAGGGAAGGCTATTGACGGAGCCATACACAATCCTGACACCGAACACACATCAACCTACAGCTCTTTTTATCTTCTAGCCAAAGCTGCGCACATCAAAAGTTTTATTTTTCCTGCAAGTTTTTCCACAAGAAAGTGATGTCATCATATCTTATTATTTGACATGAAGAAGTTTTCACTTTCCTGTTGCCTGGATGGTCAGCAGGAGAAGGGCAGGGGTATATGTGTGTTCACGTTGATTGATTGTTTTTTATTTTCCACAATTACTCAAAAAAACTGGACCAATTAATATTAAAAGGGTTTTAGGTGTGGAACATATAAACGTGTGTGTGTGATTATAACCCCTCAGTGGATCTGCGACACGGTAGATTCCATGAAAACGAGTCCTGTTATGTGATGGTTGCAGGGAAACACACTGAATGTTGACCCTGAAACATTATATTGTGCAGCTTTTCAGTTTTTAACTCCTTTTTTTTCCTCAGATCAGACCACCTGTATGTGTTCTTCATGCAGTGGAGCCCGGACATGTACGGTGAAGGAGTCAGGGGTATGGGACAGGAGCCTGGGTTTATGGTTGTCAAGAAGAACGAAGCTTCAGAATCGGCTGAGGACAAGCCCATCACTGACCTGAACGTTAAAGAATGGGAGGTAGGGTCCACACCGCTGAACTGTCCCCTCACCTCAGGCGCTCTCGTGTTGTCTCCCTCCTGATAGAAATGGATTAAATATAGTTTCACTATGGTTTAATCCATGAACTGTGCAATCACAATGTTATGTGTTTATATTTAGTTTGTATTTAAGTTTATTATACGTTGCATTACTTGTTAAGTAATTATGTTAATTTTCTTTCTTTATGCAATGCGTAGTGGATTTGTATTGTGATGATGTTGGTTTTTATTCCATCAGAATTGTGCTGTCATCAAGCCTTAATTTTGTATTCTGCGTCTGTATTCTGCACTTTGATTTAATACAAAGTTTTTTGTGTGACTTTTCTATCACATATAAATTATATCAGTTGTGTGAACACTTTCTTTGCTTGGAAATGCATTCCCTGAGCTTCCAACCAAAGTGTTTTGCATGTTTGTGTAATTGTTTATCCTTCTCAGTCAGTGTATCGCAGTTTCATCTGATGTTGTCTTAGTGTTTGTTAGTATTTGGCAGCTTATTTTGCTGAATTGCAAAAGTCTGACACTGCTATCATTTGCTCATCATGTGCAAAATGCAAACATTGAGCAACAGACCTGAACTCATCGGGCACTGATGTGGGTTCTGTCTTAAATGTCTGTCAAACTAATTTTCTCTTTGTTCTTTTTGCACATACACAATGTGGAAGTAAGTCAAGGAAGTATAGAAATTAAATGTATCCATGCAGTTTGTCAGTGTTGCTGTGCATGGAACAAGGTTGGTTACGAGTCTGTGGATAATGAAAAGAATGCAGGAAAAAACAAATGATGCAGCATAATAAAAGTGGATTGGGGGTTTTTTTTGGATTTTATATACTGTTAGTGCTCTTAGGAACTATATAGTTTGGTTTGACTAAACCTTTGCCAAACTAATGGTTGTTAATTAGAAGAAAATCCATCCGTAGACATACAGTAGTTCCTCACCTGACAGCAGAGTTCCTTTGTCTTTAAATCCTGTCAGTTACGAGGAGAGCTCGTGAGTCTTTTTAACCAATCAGGGGCCGGTCCCCCCCACTGTCCTCTATTGTTATTGGATGCCAGGGATGTCACACAAATCAATCAGCGCAGGGACCCCACTGAAAAAAATGTTTCTATTTTAGTCGCGCAGAGGCTTCTAACTCTGGCCACTTGTCTCTGGGCTGCGTGAGGAGAACTTGACGGATGTGTGATGCGACTTCACAGCCTCGTTCAGAAAGCAAGACATGTTTTCTTGGTGGGGGAAAGACCAAGAGGAACAGCTGACCCCGAAGTACACCTGTGTATGTGTTCCGCGCCTCTTTGTCTCGGTAGTCCTGACATTCTTTATGTTTTCTTGCCGTTGCTGCGGGTTAGCCAGCCACGCTAGTCCGCTAGCGGAGCTAACTAGCCCGCTAGCCCTGTAGCCGGTCCGGTCTGGTTACGGGACGGAGCGGGGACTGTGTCCCTGATGTGTGGCGGTCCGGATAGAACTCTCCTCGGCTGTCCGGCCTTCTTTAACCGTGTGAGAGGGTGTGTGTGACTTTGTGAGCTGGCATAAAGTTTCCCATGCGAAGTGTCAATCAAAGCTGCGTTTCCTTTTTTGACTCGAAACAACACAGTACCAGTGTTTGGGTCACCTGCTCTCAGGTGCAGACAGCTTGACATGTGTCTGTTTAATAACAGCTTCTATAGACTGTTTAATGAACTGCTCACAACTAAATGCAGACCTATTGTTAAATTGTTTTTTTGAAAAAGATAAATGGCATTTGAATCGAACTGAAATTATTCAGTGGGCTAGCATTTTGCTAGCTTGTCTTCAGACAACTAAAGTGTTTTCAGATGGAGGTGAACTGAGGAACATGTATTTTATGAAGGATGCAGTTCAGTTTCTGCAGCGTTATTAAAAGCTATTAAAAAAAAATGCATAAAAGTTCAGGTAAAGTTTAGAAGTTATAAAGGCAGATAGAGATCTAGATGTCCTGATAGTTAAATAGTCAATCTAGGTGTGAATCACTCATGTGACTGGATGTGTGTGGTGTTGATGTTTGTTTTTGTTTATCACACATAAAATGCTATAAATGTCTTTCCTATACTGAGACGGTGACCTGCTGACACCAGCGTGTATCCACCGATAGAGGAGGGGAGGCAGCTGTCAGTGGAGTATGCAGCCTGGGGTGTAACTGTGTTGGAATGCAGCCATGCTTAAGTTGATGGTTTTTGTTTGTCTGGGTGTTGGTGGTGTTGTGGATCGTTGTTTCTGGCCAGTAGAGTAGTTCGGTGCTCATGGACTTGGCAAATGGTGTTGCATTGAGTATTTTGAGGTGGACAGTTCGCTGTGTTGCTTCTGTCTGAACGTTGGTTTGAAGAATTTCATTGTGGTTTAAACATACACAAACATGCAAAATTACTGAGTGCTCTAAAACAGCTCATCTCTTTAGCCAGTAAACTAAAGGCCTGCAGAATTTCACTCAGATTGTTTCACTTACTGTACGTGACACCATTATTCTTGTTGGGATACAACTACATAGTGCACATAATATCGTTCAGACTTCAAACTTTCCTTCCCATGGCCATCTTTGAATCTGGCAGAGTTTTATGTTCCACCTGTTCCTGTCTTTGTACTACCAGGTAGTGTCTCTGACGGAGTACCACCGTCGGATCGATGCGCTAAACAGTGAAGATCTGCGTTCACTCTGCAAACGACTACAGGTGCCCTGACCTCCCCTGAATCCCCCTCCACTGCTCTGTCCAGCTCTGCTGCTATCTACATCAACATGGTCTTCCAGGCTCCATAATATCAGCTTAGCTGCAGTTGCATTCTACCTTCAGTGACACGTTCCACATAGTCCTATTTTATTAGTTTGGTGTCATAGAACCTATTAGAAACTCGGTGCGATGGAATTTGTCTCAAGTATTTAACTTAAAAGCCTTCTATGGAGTTTTTAGAGAAAACCTATTGGCCTCGTCTTTTTTGGAGTGATAAAGTTGTCATGTGACGGCAGTCTTATCTCCCCATACCAGGGTTTCCTTCTTTAACTTTGTGTTTTCATGATGTTTGGTGTGTGTCCCCTCTAGCTCAGTCTGGTTAAAAGGTGGTTATTACTTTCTGTTTACAGATATGAGGGTTTGATGTAGGCCAATAACAAATAGATATCTAAATTTGTCATTGATGTGCAAATTAGTTGAATGTTAACAATGTGGCCTGAGCGAGAATGGCTTCATGGACAAAGGGATGGTGTATTTGTGAGAGGGTGGAGGTAAGATTCTCTCTAAACAATGTTTTCTAACAACAATACGGGAAGGTCCTGTTTAAATGACAAGCGAAACATGAGAGCATCCCATCCACTGGTGGGGAAGCGCTCAACAATCAGCCTGTGTTATCAAAGATAAAGAACCCAAACCATTCAAATGGACAGAGAAAAGTCAGACAGTGGAGTGCAAATTATTAACTGTGTTGAATTTCTTTTTACTTTCCATTCTCCTCTCTCAACGAGGGTCTCGGTTCGCCTTGTTAGTTTTATCTCTGTAATCTGGCAATGCAGAGTGGCAGTAAAATTTCCATCTGCCATCACAAAATTGCTGGAATATCAGTGTTGCTATATTTATATGGAGACAGCAGTGCTGTTGAGTTTAAGGTCAGAGCTTTTGTGTAAGTTTGATTGTGGTTAATGGCAGCTGTAATCTCATTTAACTTGTTTTCTGTCAGTTCCTAATAGCTAAATCTTTGCTGAAGCTACACTTTGTCAGTCTAACTCGATGTAAAAAAAAAAAAATCTCAGCCTCAGATCTTTGCATTTGGTATCCCATTATACTTCTCTAAAGTTTCATGTGTTATCGCTCTTGTCCCCTACCTGATGTCGTGCTAAATTGATTTTTAGACTGATTCCGGTAGCTATAAATGAACCCAACCAGTAGTAGTTTCACTTCTCTTGTCCTTTTGTGTATACGCGTCTGACATTTATTTATACCTGTAGATCACCACTAAGGAAGAGGTGAACTCAAAGCATGGTGCCTCCATCAAGACAGAGCTGGAGCTAGAAACATTCAAACCCAACCTCAGAGAAGCCAGTGATCTCCTGGAAGCTGACCAGATAGAGAAGGTACAAGCAGGACACGACACAAGAACCCTGCATATTACTGAAATGAAATGTACAAATGAATTTCTTCTGTGTTTTTAAAGGTTTAGGTTTCTGTGTGAAGCAGTGGGCTTTGTGGCTCACCACAGCGTGAATATGAATGCTAGAATTAGAATAAGGTGTTATTAGGTTTAATCTTTTCATGTGATTTGTTTCCAATAAGAAAAACATTTTTAAAAGTAAGTTAGCTTCATCCTTTAAATGTACATTTTCCATCCCAGACGTAGTCTTCATGTCATGTGCCGGTCTGGAATGATGACATGCAAAACCTGAGGACTTGGTAATCATTTCACTTTCAAATTTGATGTATGTAAATCACATCCTTTTTGAGCAGATTACTTAAGGATTACTTGTCAACCATGTGTTTGAGCAATAAGTGTTTTCTCTGGTTATAGTGTTTGCACATCTGCCATCTGCAAACATTGTTTGACAGGTAGAGCAATACATTCAGCAGGAAGAATAATATTTTTGCAGGGAAGAGAATCCTTTAAATGACTCCTTACTGCAAAGAATGAAGCAGACACCTCCAGCTGTCCGATTGTGGTTTTGTAGAATGAAAGGTGACAGCTTGTCTCTTAAGAACAGTATGTTCAAAGAGGTTATCTCGCTTCAAACGTTTCTGAGTCACAAACTTTGCGTGCTGTTGGAGATGTGGTGTAAGACACATGTGTGGCTCCAAATGAGTCCCAGTTGGCCCGTTGGCCACTAGATTGCCAATAAGCGGCTTGCTTTTATCACCTGAAAACAGAGCTGGAGATCCAACCCGGCTACTCTTCGTCTCCTCTGTGGCTCGTCTCCAGCTTGATGATCACATGACTGGAAAATATGCTGAACCAACAGAAGAAAAGCAAAAACACTAGGAGAGAGAGGAGCACATTTAATGGCCTTTGTTCTATGAAGAAGAAATGAGGCAGCATGCTGTAAAAAATGTGTCATATTTTAGTGTGTGTCTGTTCTGTTCCCTCTATTAACATGGAGCACTGCACCGCTGCTCCGACACCTTTGAGGTTTTTATCTCCCTGTGCACCAAACGCCAATGTTAATCCCCCAGTCTGTCAGTGGCAGGCTCTGCACCTCTCTTGAGAAAGAGCTCTGTGTTCAGAGCCATGGTTTTGTTTTTTTTTTAAACATCATACAGTGTTAAAAGGTCACCACAGACGTAATTGAGCATTGGTGGCTCTGGCCTTTCTATGTTTGATTTTTTTTTTTTTTTTTTTTTCATTCTCCCACATGCAGCTTGCCAAGAATCTCCCACCACGGACCATTGGGTACCCATGGACGCTGGCCTTCGGCACCTCAAAGCATGGCATGAGTATTAAGACTCTGTACAGAGCCATGCAGGGCCAAGACACCCCAGTGCTCATGGTGATCAAAGACAGCGATGGCCAGGTGAGCTGTTGATGCAGCAGACAGTCGTACAGTATTTCTGATTGTCATGCTGAGTGGAGGGGTGTGTGTTGATGTCTCTTTGTTTGGGTGTTGATGTCTCCTTGTTTCCAGGTGTTTGGTGCTTTGGCATCTGAGCCGTTTAAAGTCAGCGATGGTTTCTATGGCACAGGAGAGACCTTCCTCTTCACCTTCAATCCAGAGTTTGAGGTACCCTACCTCCTTCACTTTGAACATGTTGGGGTACCATCCATCCATTTTCTCGTTGACCAGACGATTGTAATCGTATCTGGGGTCTATGGGTTTCGATAAGATTTAAAAAAAAAAAAAAAACCAAACAGATCTCATCCTACTGTTGCACATTTAGCTGTGAAATTCTGTTAATATAAAGTCTACTTCTTGGTAATAGGATATAAAGCAGAACTGATGGGTCTTCATGCTGCACCACTGTGTTTGTGTGACAGTGGATCTAATGTATAATTGTAGAGAATTATCTCCCAGCATCAGCAGCTTTAGTGAACTTTTGATGATTTTACTTGCTTTGTTTGGAGACGCAACTTGACTGCCGTAGCTTTGTCGTATTACTAAACCGCTGTTTTCAGTAAAGAGGCTGGCGTGAATTTTTCCTGAGGTAGTGGAGACAGGAAAGATCTATGAATGCTAATGCTGCTTCTTATCTGATAGGTATGCATATAAGCCACTGTTTGCTAATACATCCACTGAATCAACTTTGTGATTTAATTATGTCAATATTACGTCCAAAGCTTGGCAGCAGTGGTTAAAAAAAGGCAATTCAGCATTACGGGGGACACACACTTAATCCATAGACTCACCAGCAAAGGGGCTGCTACTTTAACACTCATAGATTTAATGGGAAAAATAATTGTATGTTTAATACAATCTTAGCATCTAATTATTCTAATATTTTTATTTTATTTATATATGACAAATATAACTGTAAACTGACCACAAAGGTGCATATGAGGCTGCTTTTATACATTATTATAGTTGTATGAGTTTTTTTCTCAGTCTTAATTGATTTTCTGAACAGTCTTTCACAAGAATAGGATATAGATCAGATTATGTGAAAGAACTGCTTTTGAGTTACCTTATTTGCCATTGTAAAATATATTTCTGGATTTCCATGGTGCTCCTGACTGTCTCATGAAGGGTCTGTTGTCAAAGTTCAGGGTTTTTTTACTTAATTTCTAACGTAACACTTTTTCTTGATTATGCTCTTGTTTTGCAAGCTTTCACACAAAATGTATTTAGGTCACATTGAGTCAAGTGGAATAAAAGTAAATCCTGACCTGGTTTCACTAGAAGGTTCTGGTGTTTCCACCAACAAGAACTTTATCAGGCAGCATCATGAATTCTGTTATGTTGCACCCACAGCCTCCTTCTGTGTTTGTGTTGACTTTTCTAACAAGTAATTCCAATGGTCAAAGACATGATTTTAAAAAGCCACTTCTGCCCATCACAAACATCACAGCTTTAATCTCATTAATTAAAAATGTTTATTGAACTGAATGATTGCCCTTCACTGTGTTTGCGTCAGAGGCTTTTGTCAGTCGTGTCTCACAATCCTTAATTCTGCGTTGTCCCTGTGAGGTAAACACAAGCCTGTCCTGTTTCAACGAAGTAAAGGCGGATGAACAGAGAATATTAGATTATGTAAACATCTAATATGTCACGAAATATCTTCTCAATAATGTGTGCTCTGTTGTGTCTGCGACAGGTGTTCAAATGGACCGGCGACAACATGTTCTTCATCAAAGGGGACATGGACTCGTTAGCTTTTGGTGGAGGGAGGTGAGACCCAAGCTGCTTCTCATGCTCGCATCACGTGACCTTTGAGTTTGAGTAGATAGTTCAGCGTTAGCCCAATGGGTAAAATAATACCATTTAGGACGCAGACAAACGATGTTAGCTTCAATCTGTTTCGAGAGAATGAGGCCACCCTCTGAAAACTGTTTGCTCTGTTTTTCCACAGCGGTGAGTTTGGTTTGTGGCTGGACGGAGATCTCTACCACGGCAGGAGTCACTCGTGTAAAACATTTGGGAACCCCATGCTCTCAAAAAAGGAGGATTTCTATGTGCAGGACATAGAGATCTGGGCTTTTGAGTAACTAAACAATGCAACACAGGGAAAAACACGTCCTGCAAAGGGCAAATGGAGGAGTCCTCGTCCTTTAGAACAATGGCAATGTCCCAAACCTAACTGCACATCACCAGGACTCCCCCGGCAGAAAGCCAACTATCGGATGCTTGTTGTGCATTACTACTGCAGTTATTACAGAGCTTTTTTTCTTTGTGAAAAATGACCTTTGTGTGTATCTTGTTACATCCTTGTGCAGCGTCTTTTCAGAGTAGGGGGAGTTTGTAAATCGGTGCAAGAGATTGGGAAGATGTGGTTGTATCAAGGGGGAATGGGAAGAGGGAAGCAGAGTGGGGGACCATCGGATGTCGGGAAACGGAAACGACCGTCGGTGCTCCTCTCACCTGAGAGGTAGTGAAGATGATGGAGGTTGAGGGTTGGGACTGCTGCGAGGAAAACTGCCATACTGGATCCAGATGTGGATTTTACAGAACCTCCAGGAGGCCCAGGCATCCTCTCGGAACCCCTAGAAGTTTGCTCATTGGATAGGAGGTTACTCACTGTGCTGTCTGCCTCGACAGAGAGACCCAGTTAGCAGGGATTAAACGAGACAAAAGCTGAATACATTCCATTACTCTTGGTTATGGTGGAGTGTGGAGCTGAAGGTGTGGTTTACGGTAGAATGCTGATAAATGAAATTCGGTAGCAGGTGACGATGACACTTAACTCAAAGAAGGGATACAGTTGGCTGGAGCGAGGGGGTTGGTCTTTCTGCAGTACACTGTTGGGTTGTCTTCTGAGGCCAAGCTGTAGAGTATTGTGTATTGTAGTCGTCCTATTGTTCACTGTCATAGCACACCATCTGAAAGCACACAGCTATAATCAGATCACCCATCATCGTAATGTTCTGTTCAGTGGGTGTATGTGTGAGTCCAGCTAACACCAGCTCCTGTCGCGGGATGCTGGCTGTACTGTTCGTAGACAGTAACGTGTTGCAATAGATTTGTGGAATATGCAAATAACTGTCCTGTGACCTCAGATACCCGCAGGTCGAGGCACTTTGGCCGCCTGTCGCTCTTTCAAGAGAGAAACTTGTAAAGCTTTTACGTCTTGATACACAACAGCTTTTCTTGGTATCATTTGAAAAGCCTGAGACGTGGTTAACAGTTTTACATGCATATATGACAATTATATATTGGTATATATGATTATATATGATTTTATATAATCATATATATTTTGCTGTTAAGTGTGACAGTGATCTATTTGTGCTGATATTTCAGCTGTTACAATATAATGTATATTATCCTGTAAATTAATGTTAAAATAATAGATTTGTTTATATATATATAATATATATATTATGTATATATAATCGACTCACACATAATGCTATATAAATATATATATATATAAATATATAATAAAGTGTGGATTGGTGGGTTGCTTCTAGCACTTTAATCTGGTGTAAAGCGTCATGACCAGGTTCTTGTATTCTCTTAGCAGTAGCTGTACAGTACTTCTTTGTTTAGATCATTAAGACGTTAACCGTTAGTAGAAGGCTTGCTGCTACCAATATCAATAAGGGTCTGCCCTAATGCTCTGTGTCTAAAAAGGAGGATTGCTCATATGGAAAGGGGGGCTGAACATGGCCTGACAGCAGCAGGCTGTCATGTGGCTGTCAGGTGGGTTTCAGTAGGTGCAGGTAGGTATGCAGGCAGGCTTACCTCTGACAGGCACATGATGGAGAGCAAAGGGCCATGTACAGTACCTACCGTCCCCGAGGAGCTGTGCGCCCCCCCTCCCCCTTTCTGGTCTTCCACACCAGTATTTGTGTCCTTGTGGAGCGTCACAAAGAAAAATATGGATAATTCTTCCAATTATTTCACCAGAATACAATGTACCAGTGATGTATAAATAAAAATAAAGAGGAATAAATTGTTGAAACCTGGGATACGACTAGGTTTGTGATCTCTTTATATGTGTTTGTTTCTGTGTATGTGTGGATGGATGGATAGCGATAATTATATGAATATATTACAAAACCATTTAAGTCAGGGCAAACTAGGGATGTTTTCTGGACTAATAGAAATTACGTGAGTCAGGGTCCAACACATGAAATCACACCACTGTTGGCTACTGTGTGCTTCACAATGTGTACCACATACAGCCAAATGGTGAATTATTTAATAATCTTTAATACGTATTTCATAAAGCCATTATAAACTAATTGTTACAGAAAATAAAAATGATTTGTTACTGATGCTGTTCTGATTGGATTTAATTTAATCGGCACAGTGACTACACATTAACTAGCTGGGTTAAAGACAAGAACAAAGTGGGAATGTCGAAGTATAATATGACAGTAATTGGAAAAAAAATGCTCTGGATTTTTTTTTAGATAATTTAAGATTTTAATATTTTTTTAAATGTACAATTTATCATTTCATATTTATTTGATAAAGAGCACCTTAATATTTGATTCCAATGACAGTGAAAGTGTTCATTTAAAATTTAGTAACTTAAAATTAGGAGTGACTGGTTTGGCTAAGAAGGCATTTTTTCTCTAAAACACAATTCTACATCTAAATACCAATGTGTTGCATGTATACACTGTAACACATTGTACATATGCATTACAGTGAATTACTGTTCCTTCTTTCCCATTCTATAGGATTGTGTTTCTGAGAAATCAAGTTATAAATATTAGTTCAGTCATGCTGAAGGAACCTTTTATAATTCATAATTATTTTACCTTTGGATCTCTGCTTTAAAGAAAATAAGGAAAATCCACTGATGATTATCAGTTCCCATAGCTACAGCATAAGATATTTCAAAAACTTTTGTGTATGTAGCATTCATATTTTTAAGTCAAATGTGATGTGAGGCAGTTCTTTTTCTCATGTTGCTCAGCTGTGTATTTTAACATGGCCCCTGCAGGCTGTGATGACTGAACAGCTGCATTAAAACTAAATTAAGAGCGTCAGAGTTTATACGTTATTAAAACCAACACGCTTAGAAAAGGCTGCAAACTTATTCTGAAAATACAACAATCTTTGCAATTAATCATGTTCCAGTTTCCTGCTCCTGGCTGTGGTGTAACATAATCCAGCCCACTGACAGCATAACTGCGATGTGCTTGATAATGAACTGGGCCTCCGTACCTCCTCCTGCTGGGATTGAGCTCCATCTAATGGTTTCTAACGGTTATATATGTTACAGATGGACAAGCAATTCAGACACTTAGCAGAAAACTAATTTACGTACTGCCACTGGGGCCCATTCACTGCTCTCTGTATGCTGAATAGTGTCAGATGATCAATACAAATAACTGCAACGGTGCAAATCATTCAAAGAAGTCTGCAACTCAGACGAGAAAACGAGAGAATTGTCATTTATTGAAAGGCCATCAAATTCACTGCAGGCACACAGAACTGGACCCCTGAGCATCATGGGACGTGATGATTCCTCCAGTCAGAGGGTCTAACCCAAACTCCCCCCCCCAGCGACAACCTGTGGCAGCTCTTCACGGGGTTGAAGCAGTCATGGGATCATCCTCGGGTTGTATTCTGTCAGCATGTTGGACACTAGTCTCCACACATGAAAATGTGTCACAAAAAAAGTCCATCAGCACAACGTGTGGACGGGACAGGAAGACTGGACGTGATTTCACAGGAATTCAGTTGGGTTCCCGGGACAGTTTATTTTATTCCATCCCAACGTCACTGCTTCCAACTGAATTAAGTCCCCATATTAAATACAGCACTCAGTAGTTAAACAGTAATAAAATATTGCAAATCTATTGCAAGCTCATTTTACAATTCAGATGCCATGTTCCACATGGCTGTGCTGTTTGGCAGGAATAACTCCACATTATTGAATAATCGGTTTAATGCGTTGTTGTAGAATATGTCCAAATTAAAAGCAAGCGTTGTGTCCTGGTGCGGTGCTCGTCAGTACGCCAGGTACTTGAGTTCAGAGTAGATGAGAGGAAACATGACGGTGCAGGCCCGGTAAAGGATGACTCCACTCTTTAGCAGCGCTCGCGGTTTGGTGCTCCACGACTCGCACTTGAAGTTAAAGTAGATCGCGTACAGCGCCACAGCAAAGAAGTGACCAATGAGGGTCATGGGTTTGGGAGACAACCTGGAAAAAAAAAAAAGCATGTCATTATCAAATAAAGTTTATTATTTGTCACGTTTTATTAAAGGGAATAGGGTCATTTTTGAAAATATGCTCATCTACGCTCAACAAGTGACAAAAATTAAAAAAGAAAAATCAAGAATTAATCTGAAATATGAGATAAACTCAAACTGGAATGATAACTACAGTTCCATGTAGTTCATTCATTAGAACAGATTCAGTCTGTTCATTATGACTTTTTTTTTTTTGTCAAACCTGAAATAAAGCTTGACAAAATGCTCCAGGTTCCTCTTTTGGATGCTGATGACACTCAGCTGATATTCTTATGTATTCATCCAATACATGACTCAAAACTAGGAAATAACTTTTCTCGCGATAACTCTTTCGAGTGAACTTATTCTTTTTGTTATACGACTTTCTTCTCATATTATTTTGGGCTTTGTTTTCATATTCTCAATGTTGATCTAATTCTTGTCATAAATACTAAGCTCATGTGGTAACTAGGAAACTACATCCAGCTAGCTGAGCTACCGCTATGTCTTGACCTGAGGAAAATAGGAAACAGCAGTGAACATAATCCTCAATATTTACATTTTATATGGAGTTCACAGGTTATCTTTAGCTAAGCATCAAAAATGGAAACCTGGGGAAGCACTTAGCCTTTTTTTTTTTCTTAAGTTAATTTCTATCTGCACATAAAATTCACCTATTAACAAGCAAATCATTCTCAATCTTATTTGTGAATTAATGTGAAGAACAAACATCTTGTAACCCCTTCAGGAGGTTTTGTGTCACATTTTTTGACTTCTTTCAGTCATATTTTACTGTCGGTAGATTTTGGATATGAACTGCGTTTTCTGTTTCAAATATTTATCCTTAGCTGGCTGTAGCTTTTTATATACGCTACAGAATTGAATTAATATTCATATAATAAACCCATCATTCTCTAAAGGTCAAACTATTCCACTAACACCAGGTAGATGATTATAATCCTTTATTAAATCCATTTTGTGTGTGCTGTATATTTTTGGGTTATTAGCTGCTTACACTGAGAGGAGTCCAATCGGCCCAGCAATGCATTCCCCACCCAGCTTGAAGTACTGGAAGCAGGCTTTTCTCAGCTCATGGAGGGAATCTGGTGAACATGATGCGGAACACATGGACATGAGAGGCAAAGTGACCATAAAGTTGTTGAAATGATTTTCATTTTGGACTGCCGCACACAAAAAAAAAACCCCACTAAAGACGGCTGTCATTGTTTTCCATCAGCTGGCAGAGACTTACTGTCAGTGGCTGCAAACAGTTCGTACAGGGCCTGGGCCAACACGTTCACCACAAAAGAATGTGATGACTTGCGTTCCCAGTGGAATTTTTTCTTTGCCTATTGAGAGGAGAGAGCAGAGTGTAATTGAACGGACTGGTCTGCAGTCTCCCACACCCAGCAGAGGGGATAATAGAACAAGGCCAATGTGACGCAGAGCTATAATCAATGAAGCTCCTGGCAGCCACTTACACTGGGCTCATTTTAATACATTCTTTATAGCAATTTAATGTCTCAGTGTTTCAGTCCCAATTAGGAGAGGGTCTACGAATTGTTGCTATGGATACAGTTAGGTAGGAGACCCTGTGCTCACCTGTAGCATGGCGCTATCATCGTACAGATCCGGGATGTTTTTCAGCAGACTTCTCCAGATGCCCACGTCATTCAGAGCCACGCTCATCCCCCCTCCCGTCAGAGGATGCCTCATGTTGTAAGCGTCGCCCAGGAGAAGCACCCCTGCAAACCACAGGCTGCTGTTTGTTCTCATCTCAAACACACAAGCTGTTTCCTCCCCAGTCCTCCAGTGCAACACTCAACAGGATGAAAGGGTGGACTTCAACATTTCTGTGTTTTTTTTTTGTTTTGTTTTTTTTTTCAGATGCTTCCACAGTGATATACATACTGCATATTTGTAAAACTTCAAATTTAAAGTTGATTTTTGTGAATTAATCAAGTACAATGTTTTTTGACAAGCCAGATTTGGCTGTTTTCAGTCTTTATACACACGTATGTTTACACATGTATACATGTGTATATATGTATGTATGTACTGTATATATTCATTGTTACAGTACATTTCTGCCCTGCACACAGGGCTGTAATCTGTTCAATGGATTCCTTCAGGTCATCTCTAACAGCCAATGGGTCTTCAGTACCTGACTTGTTGATGGGTGAGGGAGGGAGGAAGCTGGCAGGCATGGACCTGAGCCGATCATTCTGCAGCGCCTCCATGAAAGACTCCTTTAGATGCTCTGGAGGAAAGAAAGAAAGAAAGAAAGGAAGATATTAGATAAGATACAGGACGTGTGACTCAAACCCAAAGGTGCAGAGAAGAAAAGGCTTCCTTTAGTTTGTGGATGTGCATCTATTGGTATCAGTGTGACTGGACCTGCTGGACCTCTGTCTGGGTTACCAGAGCTGCTGCTTTAATAATGTGGCTCTGATATTCAGATGAATAACAGAGTGAACTGTGAATGTCAGATCCTTCTTTTTAACTTTCTCAGCCGTACAGCACAGACAGGAGTCTGGATTTATGATGACCCCGCGATGACGCCTAGTATCTCTGTTTCCAGAGGAAGGTGGTGGGTGATTCAAAAGAACCTTTTACAAACTAACTGTTGCCATTTCACATTGGCAACAGATTTCATATTTCCAAAATGATGTTTCCATCTCTTACCTGGCAGTTGTGGGTAAATCTTCTCAGCCATGTACTCTGGGAGGTTGCGAGGCATCTCCCCCCTGATGTCCACCAGTACTCTGGTCTGTGACGAAGAAATCTGGTAGATCAGAATCGGGCTGGGATTGGCCAACACCAACTCGGCGTGGTTGGCTTTAAACTGGGGACAGTCCTGGAGATAAACATACTGATGACTTAGAAATGAAGTGAACATCAGTCCAAA